>PVHX01004999.1:0-117883 GCA_004024805.1 Geosciurus inauris | reverse complement strand
ACTCCAGAAGAGATTTCACTACAATAAACCATCCAGCAAAGATGTTAATTAAAGTGTGTTCATACCCAAAGACATAACTAAAAGTTTAAAAACTGTGAAAGAAAAGAAGGAACAAGAAATTATGAAATAAAATAGAAAAGAATGAAAAAATAACATGGAAAAAATGAAGAATTGTCAGAGTTAAAAGATACAATCACTGAAATAAAAAAGTCTAAAATTCAATTTAAAAATTTTAAAAATCTGTAAGATAAAATTGAAGGAATAACTCAAAATACAGGATAAAGAGACAAAGGCATAAATTTTATCAGGTAATTAAGAAAGAACTAGATATCTAGTAGGTATTACCAAAACAGTTGAAGAAATAGTTAGTAAATTTATACAATATGTATGTGATTAGCAGATCAAGAATAAACTCCAGTACTAAACAGAATAAATACAAATACACAGCCAAATCATAGTGAAACTGCAGACAGAGCAAATCTTATGAACTACTAGAGAGAAAAGACAGATTATACCATTGAGCAAACAATGCAATAGAAAATTTTGTAATCTGCTATTAGAATCCATACATCTATAGAGCATTATCTTTAAACTGTCAAGAACAAAAACAGTCACTGTGAAATCTGATATGCATCATTTAAAAATAAGCGTAAAATAGGACAGGGGTATAGCTTGGTGGTAGAGCACTTGCCTAGCATCCATGAGACCTTGGATTTGAGCTTCAGAACCACAAAACTGGGGCTGGGGATGGAGCAAAATAATAACATTGATGAAGTTTCATAGAAAGAATAAACGTAAGCTTTCTGCTGTAAGACTAGAAACCTTAGAAAAAATACTAGAATAAAGTTTTATATCCAGGAACTATAAAAACCTCCTTCAAGTGCTTGCTTAAATTCACATAACAAATGAGGGCTAATCTAAACCACACCAAATTAAAACTAGGTGTTATTTATGGAGATGAAGAGGAAAGATCTAGTTCATTGGATCAAACAAAGGGGAATAAAGGGAAGGGAGGGAGGATAGAATTAGGAAAGATGGTAGAATGAATTGGACATAACTTTCCTATGTTCATATATGGATACATGACCAGTGAAACTCCACATTATGTACAACCACAAGATTGTCATCCTACTTAGAATAAGTTATACACCATGTATGATATGTTAAAATACACTCTACTGTCATGTATATCTAAAAAGAACAAATAGAAGAAAGGTACAGCAAAATATTAATAGGGGGCTCAAACTATGCCTATCATTTGTTAAACATACCAAAAAAGGGGAGTGCTACCTCAGAGAATGATACAGTGAACAATAAGAAGACTGAGGACCTCAGTGCCCTTAGATGGCAATAGGGAGCAAAGCTTTAGCATTTGGCACAGGACAATCTTAAGTATACTTGCAGAAAAATGGTACTTCAAATGGTGAGATTAGGCTGAAGGGAGTCTCAGCGCATTCTGCACAGGGAGAGAATAAGTAAACCATGGGGAGGTTTGAGCCAGCTGGAAATAAAAGGCTGAAAAAATAGAATTAAGAAATAAAAACACGTGCGGCGCAGTGGTGCACACATGTAATCCCAGCACTTTGGGAGGCTGAGACAGGAGAATCTCAAGTTCAAAGCCAGCCTCAGCAACAGCAAAGTACTAAGCAACTCAGTGAGACCCTGTCTCTACATAAAACACAAAATAGGGTTGGGGATGTAGTTCGGTGGTTGAGTACCCTGAGTTCAATCCCTGGTGCCAAAAATAAATAAATAAAAGATACAAGAAATATAGTTAAAGCGGGACTTGACCGGTGTTAAAGACCTGATGGGTCTGATTCTAATGAAGAAAGAAAGCCTGCCAACCTTTATTTTATAGTGGAACATATCAAAAGAATTTATTGTTAGGAAGGGTTCTTTCTTTAAAATAAACAAGAGGTGAGAGGCCATGGGGAAGTTGGCCTGATTGGAGACTTATCGCTTGCACAATAATTCTTCCTCTGCCAGGCAGCTGGCATCTCAAGGCTACTTGAGTGCACTGGTATGTCTTTCCACTTGGGGTCGGGGATAGGGGTGCATGCGTTTGAACCTAGGGCTATCTGAACCAATAAATACCATGGTATCACAAAATTCTCCTTGAGCAGGACATTGCCAAGCCAACAGAGTGGTCAGATGGGTGAAATGTCACCGAGAGTTCTCTGAGGACCATATCTCCACTTAGAGATGCCTCAGACAAGCCCCCAATTCATTTGAGGCTCCCAATGTGGGAGCATAGTGAAGAAAATGGCTAAAGATCATTTGATGGAAATTTTTAAATTCTATCTTGAGGATTTTAGATTTATATATTTTATCAAATTAAATTTATGGTATGTGTACATAATATTGTTAAAAGTAAAGATTCAGTTTTGAATACCATGACAGATTATTTAATAGCAACTCTAGAAGTATTAGAGATTTGTGGAGAAAAATAAAATAGTGATTCGCTGATGAAATGAGTAGATGCTTTACACTGAAATAGTTTTCTATGTGAACATTGTATTTCTTTATTGAAGGTACAGGGAGAAAAAAGGGTACAAAAATTTATTTTGAAATTGGTAAGTTCAATGAGATCCCAGTGTGTTTCCTAATTGTAAAGGAAATTTATTAGGTAGAGGAGGAACAAGAGAGAAGAGATGAACAGCAAAAATTTTCCTAGCTATTCTGCCTCTAAGGGATCCTTCCTGTGAATTACTTTAGAAGACAGATCATTTTGTCATGCTGCAAGTACTAGCTCTATTTCAAGACAAGGGTTCTACTTCTAAATGATGGTATTATAGCAAAAATGTAAAATTAAGTATTAGGCAAAGAAGCTTACACATTCAAATTAACTAGATGAGTATTAGAATATTTTTAAAATCCTAAAAAAAAAATTAGCAAAATTTTTTGTTGTCTTTTTTGGTTTGATTTGTTTATGTTTCCAGTACTAGGAATTGAACCCAGTAGTGCTCTACCACTGAGCCACATTTCTGGTCTTTTTTCTTTTTTACTTTGAGTCAGGGTCTCAATAAGTTGCTGAGGCTGGCCTCAAACTTGTGATCCTCCTGCCTTAGCCTTCCACATACCTGAGATTACAGGCATGTGTCACCATGCCTGGCTAATAAGAATTATGTTCAGAAACTTCTGTAATAAGTAGGACTATGAAATAAGTGCTCATATAGACTTTCTTTATGAAAAAAAATTAATCCTCATATTCAGCATCTAGGCCAGTATTGTCTGAAAGAACTTAATATGATGCAGAAAATGTCCATTTTACCCAATATGCCAGCCACTAAGCTCTTGTAGCTATTGTGTACCTGAAATACAACCAGTGAAACTGAGAAACTAAAACTTAATTATATTTAAGTTATAAGTATTAAAATAATCAGCTATAGGCTAGTATATTGAATACTACAGACCTAGACAATCAAATGTAATTCAGCCCTTGCTAAATATAGTCAGGAATGAACAAAGACAAGAAGAAAATATAAAAAATAGCAGTAAGGTCTAATGACTAGATTTATAAAAATTAAGAATTGTATTTTCCATATCTCCTGTTTTAGTCAGCTTTCCCTTCCTGTGACAAAATACCTAAGCTAAACCAACTTTAAAAAGGAAAGACATATTTTAACTCAAGATTTCAAGAGTTTTAGTACTTGGTCACTTGTCTTTATTGTTTCTGGGCCTCAAGTGAGGCAGAACATCATGGTTGGGAGGACACAGTGGAACAAATCCGTTCACCTCATGGCAGAGCCAGGAAGAGAGAATGAGAGTAAGAGAGAGAGAGAGAAAGTGAAAGTAAGGGGCCAGAAACAAAATATACTCTGCAAGGACATGCCTCCAGAGGCCTATTTCCTCCAAGTAGGCCCTACCTCCTAAAATTTTCATTACCATAGCATCATCAGCTCGGAACCAAGCCTTCAACACATGAGCTTTTGGGGGACATTTAAGATCCAAACTATAATGTTAGATAATAGCTAGTTATGAGCAGTGACAGTCATAAGTGTTCTTTAAATTACTTTTAGAGTCTTAAACTAATTTCAAAGTGGATGAGAAAGCAAATGGTGTCAGTTAATTTGTTAAAAAATAAACAAAAGCAAAAAGAGCTCATTGGAGAAATATGTCAAAAGAGAAGGATTAATGGGACTAATTTTTGAGAGGGTCCATTTACAATGGTTGCTTAGGAAGGAAGATTACTTTAGTAATGCAGGCACAGAAAGGTAACCTCTGACTTTTTGCTGACCACAGTACCTATTTTAACATAGGATTGACTTGCAGAGGAAGCACCCCTGAATAGGATGGCCTCCATGTCACTTCTGCAGAAAAGAAATTAGGGTAAAAAATTCAACTGCCTGATGGGAAGGAGGAGTTGAACACCTGATTGGCAAAGAGTGCAGGAGGTGGTCCCCAGTCCTTAAGGCAAGAATCAAACAGTGATAAAGTTGGAAATGGCACTGTTCCTTTGGTCATTCTCTGCTCAGAGATGGCTCACTCTCTGTCTTGAGAATGCTTTCTGCTTAAGCCTTACTTTGCTCAAGTATGGCTCATTTTTACTCAAAAATTTCACCTCATTTTCACTTAAAATAAAGATTTCTTGCTTGACTTTCCATGTCTAACTAAATTTTCTTTTGTTGGAATACAAGAATCAAGGTTTGGAGTTTAAGCTCCTCATGCTCCTGTGACAATAGCATCCCCTTAGGTAATTCATAGTATAAAATGACCTAATGACTATTTGTCAATTTTATATGGACTATCCTCATTAGTAGGCAAAACTGTATCTATGAAACTTAAAGGATCTTTTAAACTGAAAATCTTATCTTTCATCACTTCCAGTGTGAAATTTTAAAAGTTTGAAAAAGTCCTAGTAATATGAAAGACACAATGAAGACTCATAAAACCATGTGCTATACTGCAGTGATTCCCACATGCTACAGTGAAAGTGTGCCAGCTCAGATGACCAAGTCTTTTGCTGGGGTCCAGACTTGCCTTTAAACAAGGGCTCTCAGGATGGGATTAGAATTCAAGTGGTATGACAACTAACATGCTTACATCTCTCATCCCCATTACGTACTCTTACCCTCATTTCTGAAACATTTTCTTCACAATTTTCTTTTCCCTTGGAAACAATCTCTTTGCTGGGGCTAAATTTCTAATTCCTCTACATTATTTCAGAGTATTTTGGGAAAGTGAGAAGTTAAAGCATGGATATAGAAAGTGAAGAAGAAAATCCAAATTATTATATATACAATATATTATATATATTTATATTTAAATATATTATATATATTTCCTTCAAAACTCAGTGGCTGTTGGCTTTAATTAGCAAACTCTTCCAATGTCCACAAAGCTATCCTTCCACTATCTTAATATCTGAGTATAAATAACTCATGACAAGTTTGTGTGCAGCACAAAACAAATTACTATGATAGTTAAATGTCAATTTAACATGATGTATTTTAAAGCATAAGTTTTAACTTTTTGTTATTGTCTTCACAGATCACATGAAATTTAACTTAGAAGGTAAATATAGTTTGCTATATTATTCTTTTGAGAGGGGAGAATCTTGGTGTATTTACTGATAGTTGTATTAACCTATTTGGTAAAATAAAGAAACCTTAGTGTATTTATTTGGTTAAATGAAAATGTATACCCAAAGCACTGCCTAATATTATCAGAAGTCATGGTGACATAATATCACTGACAAGCAAAGAAACAGTGTTAGCGTCTTTCTACATATGATTTAACTTCAACTTAAATACATGCCCTTTTATTAATGTTGTTCTATTAATTGTTTTATACAAATAGTTTTCATTTGAATCTCTGTAGCAAATCTAGGAAATGAGAATAATCAGATAGAACAGTGTGCAACTTAAAGTCCTCATGACAAGTACAGAAATTCCGTTTCATGCTTGAGGGAGCTATGCAGAGACCATCTGCTGTCTTGGTGATTCCCATGATGCCTGTCAAAGCACACATGCATGCATGAAGAGGCAGAGAATAAAGAGAGATTCTTATAGCCACTGCAAAACGAATCTAGGAAATCACAGCATTGACTCTGGATATCATTCAAGTTAATAATTAGGGCCATGTGGTATATTTTAGGTCCACCTACTGAACAAAATTTCAAAAGGAAATGCCATTGAGGGTTTTATTATTACAATGTCACTGTACATTTCATACAGCTTGAGTTAAGAAGATAATTGAATGGAACCTTATGTTACATTTGTACTCTAATGTGAGACACAATGGAAATAACACTGAAATGACTTAGAAAAGGCAAATGGCATGATGGGTTCATGCCATCTTTGAACCTATTCCCAAGGCACACAAAATTTTCCTTGTTTTATTATTAATAGAAAAATAAAAATAGTATGCTTAACAATACCTTCCAAATCCCAGAGTTTGACATTTGAGTAAAAGGCAAAACAACAGATGTGACATATTTATATGGAATATATCTATAGAATTGGAAAAGCCCTAAAGTCCCTCTCAAAAATAATAAAAATTCTGAATTTTCAATCACATTTGTCCCTAAGGGTATTGAATGAATAAGAGATTTTAGACCTGGTATAACCTATGCTGACCTTATTCTATTATTTGAAAGTCATTATGAAGGAAGGAAATAAATCATCCCACAATTTATCTGATTTATCAGTGATTTGTGTGAATTATCTCACCATAAAGAATGCCTTTTGAATGGGATAATTACACTTTTATTTTAGATAGCAGTCCTGATATTTTTTAAAGGATTATATTTCACATGTCCAGAAATTATATTCTTAGAAACTATTCACTTAGAACCTATAAGCAGAAATGATTCCCATATGGAAAATGGAATCTTACTAATGACAGTGCGATGGGCCACTGTTAGAGTTAGCACAAGCATCATAAAAACATGTCATTTTCACTAGTTCTATATCTGGCATAGAGCCTTTAACTTACCTTTAAATAATAACCCAGGATATTGATTGTTACAGTATTTATCCAAGAGTATAGCCAGGAATTGAAGCTCAATGTTTGCAACAGCTTAATATTTAAGAGAAGTACATCAAATTATATTTTATATGTAAGTATATTGTAATATTATAACTACCTTAACTAATTTTATTACATGTCTATTCATTTTGTGACAATTTGGGAGGTTATGTTGGGGAATAATGATTGTGACAAATTGCAATAGATTCAATGAGATACTGATTATCTCTTCCTAGAAACACAGAAAGACTATATTTCCTGTAATGATTTAGATATAAAGTGTTCCCCAAATTCAGATGTTATAGAGTGCAAATGATCAGAGGTGAGATGATTAGGTTATGAGAGTTGTAATGTAGCTGGTGGATTAATACACTAATATAGTCGGTAAATAGGGCCTGGTCAGAGGAAGTAGGTCACTGGGACTTGACTTGTTGTTTATATTTTGGCCTTGTTAAGCAGGATTCTCTTTTCCTCCTGGCCATCATGTTCTTAGCTGCTTTGTTCCACCAAGCCCTTCTGCCATGATGTTCTGCTTTATCATGTCCCCAGAGCTATGGAGTCAGTCAACCATGGGCTGAATCTCTGACACGGTGAGCTAAAATAAACTTTTCCTCCTCTAATTGTTTTTGTCAGGTCTTTTGGTCATAGGGATGCTAAAGCTAACTAAAACAATTCCCAACTTCCCTTCCAGGGAGGTGAAGCCAAACTTGGTTAGATTTCACAGGAGTGAGGGTGGTGAAGTCTGACTTAAGATGGCAGTTTATTTCTTCCTGCAGCATAAGTAAACCTATGCTGAATAATTCTAAGAAATTTTCCAAATACCTTAGGATATTTCATTACTCTCTCAAGCCTTCACTATAACAGTATTGCTCTTGCTTCAGTTATGAGCAATTGATGAATTTCCAGGCTTTTCCATGTCTAATGATCTTCTCATCATCTCCTTAGGAACAACACAGTTGTACAGAAAAGTTAATTTTTGTCCTCAGAGTTTAGGTAAACTTTTTCTTAAAAAAAAAAAAAATGTGATGCTTAAAGAATAATGCTTGTTGACTGGGGAAAAAAATGCATTAAGATGGAATTTTAGAATTAGCCAAGGAATTTTCTAGTTGCTCAAATCACCCCACTTGGAAAACAACAGAAGTCATAGATGCAGAAAGGATTTTTACATCAATACTCACTAAATAATCTTTATTTATGCTTTACTGAGAACACAACCATCAAAGATTAATATTTTTATGGGATTTGTAAGTATTTCTTGGTCATTTTTGCTGTCCAGGAAATATAAAATCATTTTAAATTTGTTGTTGTTTATTTCTACCACAATAGCGTCAAAGAACCTTTACCATATAGAATTCATAGTGCATGCAGGACAGATATATTGCTATGTAAATCATCTTCAAAAGCATTTCTAAAAGTATTATTAGAAAATTATATAATTACTAGTCTCTTGCTCTCTCCCATTCCCCGCTCCGTCACTGTGCTGTGCAGCTTCCTTAGAGTTGCCACCTCAGAGGACTGTTGGAAAAACTGTTGTGGGGAGCTGATTTTACTCCCCCCATCTCACTCCTGTGAAATCTAGTGAAGTTCGGCTTCACCTTCCTGGATGGGAATTTGAGAAATGTTTTAATTAGTTTTTGCATCCCTGTGACCAAAAGACCTGACAAAAACAATTAGAGAAGAAAAAGTTTATTTTGGCTCACCATTTCAGAGAAATTCTCCCTCCTCACAACCAAACCCTTTGTGTACAGCAGTTGGCGTTATTATCTCCCCACAGGGTATATGAAGTAAAGGGGGCATTTAAACTAAACGGTATGGAGATGGATTGGGTTATGAAACAGAACGGTCCAAAACACGCTGGAGCAGTACCACTTTGTGGAGTGTCATTTGGTTGCAGCATAGAGAAAAGAGTTCAGTTCTTACAAGGATTGGAAATCATGCCAAGTGGGATAACACTCACGATGGACTCCTAAGGGAGAAGAACAAGGGAGGCCTTCTGCAGTTTGTGTCAAAGGAGATAGGAGAAAGTGCTCTGGAGGTAACGCATGGAAAGAATAAGGCATAGGAATATTGAGATCTTCAGAAATAGCAGGAGTGAAATCAAAGGATACAGCGACCAGGACCATATGATAGACCAATAGGAGGAAAATGTGGTTATTATGGATTTGGGTGTGGAAGTATGCATGACAGAATATGAGGAGGAGGTGATGGATATGATGATGGCTATGATAATTATGACTATGGTAATGATGGCTCTGATGACAGAAAGAGAGATGGAAGACATGGGAGATTGTGGCTCTGGTGGAGCTGGTGATGCAAGTTCAGGTTTTCATGGTGTTCATTTTGTACACATGAGAGGGTTGCCTTTTCATGCAACTGAAAATGATATTGCTATTTCTTCTCACCACTGAATCCAACATGAGTTCATACTGATATTGAAGCTGACAGCAGAGCAACAGATGTATTGTTTGTGACATAGGAAGATGCACGTGTCTAAAGCTGCCATGTCTAACTCTTACCAAAATAACCTGCAACGTGGACACATTGAACTCTTCCTGAATTCTCCTCCTGAAGGAGGCTCTGAGATGGGAAGTGCTGGAATGGGAGGCTATGGCAAAAATGGAATGGATAATCAGGAAGGATATGGATCTGTTGGTAGAATGGGAATGGGAAACAATTATAGTGAAGGATACGGTACTCCTGATGGCCTGGATGGTTATGATGTCATTTACCAGGCATAGCTCTGAAATGAAGTTCTAAGAGATATCTGGATTTCTGAATCTTTATAATTGTGTTATCTAGGGATGGAGATGTTGAAAGTTTGAATTCTTGTCCTAGATTTTAGAATACAATTTCCTTAGTGAAGTACCAATACTCTTCTCAAAAGGTGAGAGTAATAAATTATTTCCAGGTGTTTAGAGTAGGTAGTGTTCTCAATGACTTGAAAATTCAGTGTAAGTACATAGATATTTACTTTGAATTATAATTCTCACAGATGTATTTTCATATCCTTATCCAATAGAGCAGATGGTTTTTAAATAACTATATAAATGACTACATTTAAAAAATGTAAGACACAAATCCATGTCTTAGTCAATTAAAACAATCCTGCAGTTCAATTTTATAGCTGATGTCAGTTTGGAGTATTAGTTAAAAATATGTAGCAAACAAAAGGTGCTTTTTAATTTTATCACTTTGATCAATGTGGCTTTTTTTCCTAAATTGGCTTAATGGATCAAAATGAAACCTGTCAATGTAAATTCAGTTACTGAACGTGTTACTTGTTTTAGCTAGAAATATTATTAATGTAATAAATGTCAATGTGGGAGATAATCCTATAAAATTATATAATTATTAGACATAAGTCTTCAAGAATTATTTAAGATATAAAATAATATATCTAATAAGGCATATGAGATAATTCTTCAGAGCTTCTAATAACTGTAGAATTTTATAATTACACTTCACATATATTAATATAAAATTGCCATATGTATTATTTTTTCAGCTAAGTCAAAATACTGATAATGACTCATCAAATAATTAAACCCTTATTAGATAATCCAGAGACAACTTCACATAAGCTTCTCTGATAATTAAAGGATTATGGTAGCTGAGGGAGTTGATATATTATGTATGCTAGTAGCAGTAGATTTTGTTTCTATTTGTTCTTGTAGTTGACCACTAAAAATAAAGTTATACTCAGAATTCTTAGTCTTTGACCTTGCTTCTCATATGCTTATCATTGACTCAACTCAGTCAAGGGAAAGGCTCTGGGAGATTAAACCTTCAATCAGTAGACAGTACACCTGATTTCAACCATCTCTCTGTTCATAATTTGCTGTGCAAACTAGAAAAGTCATCTATCAATCACCTGGGGATAAAATTATTTGTTTCATATATAAACTTTTCTAACTGAAGACAATTTTACAACTACTTTCTGCATGCTTAACAACCAAAAAAGAAAGAGTTTTACTCACCAACATAAAACAATTAAATTAATCAAGTTTATTGGGAAATAGTGTTTGTGGACTGAGAAGTATATTGTAATGAATATTTTGAAATTTTGTTGGGTTAATTTTTAAAGCAGCAGAAACTTCTCTTTAGTATTGTGTAGGTGTGACCTTGGCATAGTTAGGAAAATATTCAAAGGTTTTACTTCATTTTGTTTCAAAGGTTTTACTTCATTTTTTTCCAGCTACATATTAATCTCCTTTTTTTTCCTTTTTTTTTTTTTTTTGGTACCAAAGATGATTGAACCCAGGGGTGCTTAGCCACTGAACAACATCCCTAGTCCTTTTTTTTTAAATTTTTTTTTTTTTTTGAGACAGGGGCTCACTAAATTGCTTAGGGCCTCACTAAGTTGCTAAGGCTAGCTTTGAATTCATGATCATCCTCCCTCAGCTTATTGAGCCACATTGATTCAATAATGCTGCGTAGTCCATTCTATGCACTAATAATTACGGGAGTATAAGATTTTATGAATATTTTTCTTTAACTGATTATTACACCATGATATTAACTTGATAACTAAGTAAACTAGACTCTTGCTGTCCTTTCTGTTAGCACCGCCACCTCACAATGACAGCTCCAGAACAGGCTATAGTCTTAAAAGTTTTTTGACTAAAAAATTCAATCCTATCAACATAAAATAGCTTCTATGTATATGTTGGTGCTTTTAAATACCAGATAAAAATAAGGTAAATAGAAATGGAGAGAAAATTTACATGAAGTAAAATTTCCAAATTATTCAGTATTGAATGTATAGAATATTTCTTCACAGGCAAGAAATGGTCATATACTCTGTTACTGTCAGAATATTCAGACTATATTCTTTCAGAAATTACTTGAATTTATAATAGTAGTTACTGCTTTTATGTAAATTTTCAAACAAGATGAGTTAAATCTTTCAACAAGGATATTAAAATGTTTTTAACAAAATGTATAATCAAAGATGGAAATCAACTCAATTTTGCAAATAAATTTCATATAGCTATCTGAGTCTCATTTTATATGATTAGGCAAGGATAAAGAAAACAGGATATGTGCATAAAATAGTCATCATTCAGCCTTAAAAAAAAAAAAAAGAATATTTCACTTAGTGTAATATCCTCTAGATTCAAACACGTCCTTTGCAAATGGTAAAGAACGTGATTGAATCTGGAGGATATTACACTAACTGAAATAAGCCAGTCACAGGACAAATATTGCATGATTCTATTTAAATGAGGTGCTTGAAATATTCTAACTCCTAGAAGCCATTCCTTATAAATGTAACCACCATTTGTATTTCCTCTTGTGTGAAATATCTCTTCAGTTCCTTTGTCCATTTATTGATTGGGTTATTTTGTTTCTGTTCATTTTGTTTTGTTTTGTTTTTGGAGTTGTGTGTGTGTTTTTTATTTTTTTGGTTTTGCTGTTGTTATTGTTGTTGTTGGTGGTGGTGGTGGTTCTTTATATATCCTAGAGATTAATGCTCTATCTGAAGTGCAGGTAGCAAAGATTTTCTCCCATTCTGTAGATTCTCTCTTCATGCTCTTGATTGTTTACTTTGTGTGAAGCAGCTATTTAGTTTCATGCCATCCAATTTATTGATTATTGATTTTACTTCCAGAACTTTAGGAGTCTTATTGAGGAAGTTGTTTCCTAAGCTTGCATAATGGAGTGTTAGGCTTATATTTTCTTCTAGTAAGTATAATGCTTCTGATCTAATATCTAGCTCTTTGATCTACTTTGAGTTTTGTAAAGGGTGAAAGATGGGAGTTAAATTTCATTTTGCTACATATGGATTTCCAGTTTTCCTAGTACCATTTGTCAAAGAGATTATCATTTCTCCAATGAATGTGTATGGTGCCACTGTCTAGTATGAGATAACTGCATTTATGTGGGTTTGTCTCTGTGTCTTCCACTCTGTTTCATTGGTCTTTTTGGTTTTTTTGGTGGAAATATCATGCCATTTTTGTTACTATACTCTGTAGTACAATTTAAGTTCTAGTATTGTGATGCCTCCTGCCTCACTCTTCACTAAAGATTAGTTTGGCTATTCTGGACCTCTTATTTTTTCCAAATGAATTTCATGACTGCTTTTTCTATTTCTATAAAGAATTTCATTGGAATTTTAATAGGAATTGCATTAAATTTATATAGTGCTTTTGGTAGTATGACCATTTGAGCAATATTATTTCTGCCTATCCAAGAACATGAGATGATCTTTCCATTTTCTAAGGTCTTCTTCAATTTATTTCTTTAGTATTCTATAGTTTTCATTGTAAAGGTCTTTCTCCTGTTTTGTTGGAGTGATTTTGTTGTATTTGTTTTGGGGGTAATTTTTTTTAGGCTATTATAAATGGGATAGTTTTCTTAATTTCTCTTTCAGCTGATTCCTCACTGGTGTATAGGAACATAATTGATTTATGGGTGTCAATTTTATGTCCTGCTGCTTCACTGAATTCATTTATGAGTTCTAGAAGCTTTCTGGTGGAGTTTGTTGGGTCTTTTAAATAGAGAATCACGTCGTCAGCAAATAGGGATAGACTAAGCTCTTCTTTTCCTATTCATACACCTTAACTTTTTTTTCTGTCTAATTGCTCTGGATACAGATTCAAAAATCATGTTGCATAGAAGTGGTGAAAGAGTGCATCTCTGTCTTGTTTCATGTTTTTAATGCTTTTAATTTTTGTTTATTTAGAAAGATGTTGTCCTTGGGTTTAGCATATCTAGCTTTTATAATGTTGAAGTATATTCCTACTATCCCTAGTTATTCTAGTATTTTGAAAATGAATAAATGCTGTATTTTGTCAAATGTTTTTTCTGCATCTATTGAGATAATCATGATTTTTGTCTCTAAGTACATTGATGTGGTGAGTTACCTTTATGGTCAACAAATAAACAAAAAATGTTCAACATCTCTAGGAATTAGAGAAATACAAATAAAAACAACAATGATATTTCATCTCACTCCAGTCAGAATGGCAATTATCAAGAATACAAGCAACAATAAATGTTAGTAAGGATGTAGGAGAAAAGGTATACGTTGCTGGTGGGAATGCAAATTGGTGCAACCTCTCTAGAAAGCAGTATCAAGATTCCTCAAAAAACTAGGAATGGAACTACTATTTGACCCAGTTATACCACTCATAGGTATATATGCAAAGGACTAAAAATTAGCATACTACAGTGACACAGCCACATCAATGTTTATAGCAGCTCAGTTCACAATAGTTGAGCTAGGAAACCAACTTAGGTGCCCTTCAACAAATGATAAAGAAAATGTGGCTGGGCATAGTGGCACACACCTATAATCCCAGCACTTTGGGAGGCTGAGACAGGAGAATCGCAAGTTCAAAGCCAGTCTCAGCAACGGTGAGGTGCTAAGTAACTCAATGAGACCCTCTCTCTAAATAAAATACAAAATAAGGCTGGGGATGTGGCTCAGTGGTCAAGTATCCATGAGTTCAATCCCTGGTACCAAAAAGAAGAAAGAAAAGAAAAGAAGGAAGGAGAAAGAAAGAAAATGTGGTATACACACACACACACACACACACACACACAATGGAATATTAATCAGCCATAAAATAAGAATGACTTTATGATATTTGCCAGTAAATGAATGGATCTTGAGACTACTTTATTAAGCAAAATATGCCAATCCCAAAAAGCTAAAGGCCAAATGTTTTCTCTGATATGTGGATGTTAACACACAAGTGGGGGAGGGGAAGAATAGAAGTTCAGTTAATTGGACAAAGGAGAGTGAAAGGAAGAAAGTGGGGATCAAAATATAAAAGACAGCAGAATGAATCTAACATGACTTTCCCATGTACATATGTGAATATACCACAGTGAATCTCCACATCAGGTACATCCACAAGACTGGAATCCTAATTAAAATAAGACATACTCCAAGTTCATATAACTATATCTAAATATACTGTATTATCATGTATAACTAAAAAGAACAAAACTTTAAAAAAATAAATGTAATCATCAGGCAATATAGCACCCATTTTCTAGTCTTTGTGGAAGGGTAGGAGCCTAACTTTGGTGGGTACCTTGCCCCAAGTTTTAATACTTCCTCATTTTTATAAAAAAAATTTTTTAGTTGTACATGGACACGGTAACTTTATTTTATTTACTTATTTATATGTGGTGCTGAGGATCAAACCCAGTGACTCAACGCATGCGAGGCAACCGCTCTACCACTGAGCTACAGCCCCAACCCAATACTTCCTCCTTTTACAAGGATATGTGAAGGTTTACTTTTCCTTTCACTAAAACCAATTAGTGAACACTTAAAACTTTTCCATTCTTCATTGAAATACAGCTGAGCTCCTACTGCATTTTAGTCACTGTCCTCTGTTGCAATGGTGTTCAGTAAAGTCCTCCTCGCCTGTTTAACATTTACCAGTGCAATTTTTGCTTAGACATGGTGAACTGATAGTCTCCAAGGGACTTTTACCAACTTTGGAATTTTGTTTCTATGAAAAAGACCTTTTCACTTTAGCTGAATGCAAAGAAAGTGGTAGCCATTTTACAGAATATAAAAAAGATGTGAAGTAGCTTCAAATTTAGCAAAATTTTAAAAGGTTATTTGCCTATACATAATTACTAGCATTCATCCAGCAGACTAGACACTCCCCACACTGATCAAACTTTGTTTATACATGCTCTCTGACATTGTAAAATGCTTCACCTTCCTTTCAAAAGGAGAAGGTTTTCCTGTAATCACTGGAAACAATTTAATTTTATTATTCTACTATTTATTTCAGAATAACTAACTTAGCTTAAATTACCAGATATAAGCAATTTAAATTTACATAAAATAGATCTCACATCTTAAGAAGGTAGTGAGATAAGCAGTCCATCAGCTGCTTCTCCTGTATTCTTGAAAGAACCATTCTTTTTTTTCATTATGGAGAAATTCAGTTCACTGCATGTCATTCACCATGTTCCCTTCCTTTGAAATTCACTATGAAACATGATCTTATCCAGTGCTTTGTCTCAGTTTTAATACTACAGCCATTGTAGATTATAAATATATTCTGAATTAATATGAGTAAATGAGTGAGTCAAATTGAGTGGGAAATTTAGCGATCATTTTCTCCCCTAGCATATCTTTCTATAATGACATACACTGATATGAATATCTAATATTCTTGTAAATACATACCTTGCATATTTTTAGATGGTTAGAGGTGTGGAAATTCATTTTTAAATATTTTTATGATCTAAACTTTTGATGGCGTACCTTTCATAAGTATGCCATTTGTCACATGAATAATCGTTTACATTTTTACAAGAAAATATTCAAATCTAAAACAATATTAAATCTATAATTCTTATAAAGAAAAAGAACCTCTGCATGCAAATACTAAATAACAAATCTTCCCCATCATTAATCACCTCACAGCTCCAGTATTATTTAACAACATGTCTTACCTCATAAGGAGAACTATCCCTGGGCAAGAAATCATTTTTGTGAATCATGATAAGGAACCCCACAGTTTCATTCAGTGATTATTCAGAGATTGAAAACTGCACTGCATAAATTCATGCCAGTGTAGTATATGAGCCACAATGGAAGATGCAATACAGAAAGATTTCAGGAAACTTAATGGACTAGAACTGCAGGTGACTTACTATGGTGTTTATTAAACTCTGCCAAAAGGCACAGTTTTCAGCTGCCTGCATATTCACAATGCAGTAATGTAACTGCTGTAAGGTGGGTGCTGCATGCCAAATGGTCTAAAGCTGCTTGAAGAGCACCTAGGCAAACATCCAGCTCTTCCTAAGCCTGCCTTGTCTCCCTGGCCTGTCTGGCACAGTTTCCAGGGATCCTGGGGTAGGAATGACAGGAGGGAATGTATACTAGGAAAGAAAAGGAGCTCCCAGGGTTCTAGTGCTTACCTCTTCTCTCTTTTCACTCCAGCAACAGGAAAGGCTAGGGGCAAAAAAGGAATCCTTATGTAACACCTTCAAAGCAACTTACCAAGAAATTTTAAATATTCAAACTACACCAAATGGCAGCTGCCCATTTATTTCTATTTATTTGTTTTTAATAAATCACTCTGAAAGATTAACATGGAATAAAGATATGAACTTGGCCACAAATAAAGAACTGAAGAAAACAAACATATAAGATGAATAGTGGGAAATCTATAATAAGTTGGTCGTATCCTCATCTATGGGTTTTAAATATTATTACTTTGCTGCCACGGTGTTGCAAAAATGAAACCTTGAAGGTCCATGGTCTCACAAACTGAGGTACTGTGCATTATCAAAAGTAAAAAGTTTTCCTCAATCATTAGGAATTCTAAAGTAAGCCTCAGTTTATCTGCTGCCACAGATTATTCAGAAAGTTTTCTGGTACCATTAAGTATGAACTGCTTCATAAACCTTACTGCATGCATGATCATATCTGCTTTATTTCATCAGATTAAGTTAAATGCAGCTTGGTTCCTAATATGCCAGATGGGCAGATATTTGAGTATTGTCTGTTAAAATATTTCAACTCTTTATAAATCACCTTCATGTCTGAAATTGCTTGCTCTGTACAACACTGAGCAGCTTAGGTACTTAGCAGCTGACTTCAACCTTGCTGTTGGTTTCCCCCACAATGTCGCTGTTTCTTTCTTCCAAAGGAGCTGTATTATAACAAAATACAGAGATAGCCCACCACACTAAGCTCCTGTATAGAGCCCAATCCCTAAGGTAATTTTCCAGGGACTATATAATTCCCAGAATATCCCTGGTACTCAAGAAGGATACTGAAAAGGTGATTTGAGAATGTACTCTTAAACACTACACTTAATTGACACAAAATGATAAGATGAAATAGTCTCCATTTCTAGCCCTGATCGCATGTTATTATTGGGAACTCAATTCCACTCAGTGTGAGGGATATCATGGTGGTCTCTCCAGGTGGCCAGAGAGATAAGAGAAGAAATGGGTAGTAGAAGTGGGGAGGATCTTGGGTAAAGAAAATTGTTTCTTTCTTATCTCTTCTATGTGTTAAGCTTTGCAATAACATTTTAAATCTGGTGTTCTATGTTATTTAAAAAAAAAGCTGGAAACCCATTCTAGTGTATATAGGAAGAAGTGTTAAATGAATTGTATTCATACCAGTCTTGGCAAATTTGCAGTAAATTACACTTTCACAATTCAAACATCATTTCAATATTAATTTCATTGCTATCCTGAATAAAATATCATATAAATTGTTCTAGCAAAAATTTTTAATTAAGTTCACATTAACAAAGGTTATTCTATAAGTGCAATTGTCTTTGTATTCCAAATGTTTTTCAGCTAAATTTTAAGTAAACTGGTACAACAACTTCAAATACATTTTATCGATAATACTTTATAATAAATCATAGCTATATGTGCTGATGAATGCAACATGATATTCAGATATATGTATATAATGGGGAGTGATTGGATCAAACTAATGAATATATTCACCCTCTCAGTTGTCTATAACCTTTTAAGATGAATCCTTTCAAATTTACTCTATTTGAAAATCTCCTTTGTATTACTATTGATAATTATCATCATGATGTAGAATAGATCTAAAGAAATATTTTTATCTATCTGGAACTTTTTACCCTTTGACTAACAACTTCCCATTCCACCCTTCCCCACTCCTTACCCCCAGCTTCTGCTAAACATCATTTCATTTATAAGATTCCACTTACAAATGAGATCATACAGTATTTGTCTTTCTGTGCTTGGCTTATTTCACTTTACATAATGTCCTTCAGATTCATCCTTTCACCAATGACAGGATGTCTCCCCTTTGAAAAGATGAACAGCATTTGATTAATTTTAAATGCCACATTTCTTTATCACTAATCTGTTGATGGCAATTAAGCTTCATATTCTGGCAACTGTGAATAATGAGCATGTGGGTGCAGATATTACTTCAATGTACTGATTTCAATATGTATATGTACCCAGAAATTAGATATCTAGATCGCCTGGTAGTTCCATTTTTATTTTTTTGAGGAATATACATACATTTATATAATGGTTATGCTAGTTTATATCCCTATTAGTGAAGTATGAGTTCCCTTTTCTCTGCATCATTTCCAATACTGGTTATCTTTCTTCTATTGGTTAAAAGCTATCATAATAGGTGTGAGGTAATATCTCATGTGTGATTTGCATTTCCCTGTTGATTAGTGATATTTAGCATGTTTTCATGCACTTCTTAGCCATGTATGTCTTCTTTTGAGAAATGTCTTTTTAAGTCCTTTGCCTGTTTTCCAATCAGATTATTTGTTTTCTTGATATTGGGTTAATACTTTGGATATTAACTCCTTCTCAGGCATATGATTTGCAAATATTTTCTGCCATTCTGTGTGTTTTTTCACTTTGTTCATTGTTTCCTTTGCTGTGCAACAAAATGGGATGACCTGCTTGAGGCCATCCCATTTGTCTATTTTTGCTTTAGTTGTCTGTGTTTTCTGGGTTATATCCTGAAGCTCTTTGCCAAGACCAATGTAGGACATTTTTATTTCTTCTGGTTACAAATTCAAGTCATATTCAAGTGTTTATTCCATTTTGAAATTTCTTTACATAGTATAATATATAGGTCTAATTCCATCTTTCTGCATATAAGCAGTTTTCCCAATACCATTTATTGAAGAACCAGTCTTTTGCCCACTCTGTGTTCTTGGCACTTTTGTTAAATGTCAATTGACTGTACATTTGTATTTATTTCTGGGTTTTCTATCCTGTTTCATTGGTTAATTTCTGATTTTATGCCACTACCATGCTGTTTTGATTATAAACACTTCATAATATGTCTTGAATTCAAGGAGTGTGGTGCCTCCAGCTTTGTTCTTTCTGCTCAAGTCTAGTTTGCTTATTTGAGTTCTTTTGTGCTTCCATACAAATTTAAGGATTACTTTTCTACTTCCATGAAAAATTACTTTGGGATTTTATAAATTGCATTGAATTTATAGATCACTTTGGATAGTATGGACTTTTTAAAAAATAATTTGTTTTTAGTTGTAGATGGACACAATGTCTTTATTGTATTGTATTGTATTGTATTGTATTGTATTGTATATGGTGCTGAGGATTGAACCCAGGGCCTCACGCATGCGAGGCAAGCACTGTACCACTGAGCTACAATCCCAGCCCAGTATGGACATTTTCATATGAATTCTTCCAATCCATGAGCTTCAAATATCTTTACATTTTTTCTGTGCTTATTTAATTCATTTCATTAGTGTTCTGTGGTTTTCTTTAGATAGGTGTGATTTACAACCATGATTAAATTTTACATGTAAGTATTTAACTTTTTATTGCTATTGTATGAGATTATTTTCTTAGCTTCCTTTTCAGATAGTTCATTACAAATGTATAGGAATGCTACTAATTTTTATATGCTGATTCATATCTTGCTGGTTTATTGAATTACTTTATCATTTCTAACATATTTTTGGTAGTGTCTTTAGTGTTTTATATATTTTAGGTCAGATCATCTGCAAGAAGAGAAAATGTGGGGCTGGGATTGTGGCTTAGTGGTAGAGCACTTGCCTTGCATGGGTGAGGCACTTTATTTGATCCTTAGCACCACATATAAATAAATGAGTAAATAAAGGTCCATCAACAACTAAAACAAAAAAAATTTAAAAGAAGAGAAAATGTACTTCTCCCTTGCCTATTAGGATTCCTTTTATTTCTTTCTCTTAACTAATTACTCTGGGCTATAACCTCCAGTTCTTTACTAAAAAGAAATGGTGAGAATGGGCATCCTGGTCTATCTTCTCATTTTGGCGGAGGGGTTGGGGGGAGGTACCGAGGATTGAACTCAGGGGCACTCAAGCCACATCCTCAGCCCTATTTTGTATTTTATTTAGAGAGAGGGTCTCACTGAGTTGCTTAGTGTCTTGCTTTTGCTGAGATTGACTTTGAACTCACGATCCTCCTGCCTCAGCCTCCCGAGCAGCTGGGATTACAGGTGTGCACCACCACCACGCCCAGCCATTCCCTGATTTTTGAGGAAAAGCTTTAACTTTTCATGGAGAACGATGCTACCTATGGAATTGCCATATATGACCTTCACTGGGTTGAGGTGCATTCCCTTTATACCTATGAGGTTGGAGTGCATTCGTGCTGTACCTAATCTGTAGAAAGTTTGTATCATGAAAGGGCATTTAATCTTTCAATTTTTTTTGACTTTTTAAAGATGATCATAATATTTCTATTCTTTATTGTCATTAATGTGGTATGTCATGCTTATTGATTTGCATGTACTGAACCATTTTGCATCCCAAGGGTAAATCCTACTTGATTATGATGAGCATTATTTTAATGTGTTCTTAAATTTCATTTGTTAATATTTTGTTGAGGATTTTTACATCTATATTTATCAGGGATATTGACCTGTAATTCCCTTTTCTTGTAATATCCTTCTCTGGTTTCTATCTCAAACTAATGTGAGCTGTGTAAGATGAGCTTAAAAGTATCTGTTGCTCTTTGAGGATGAAAGACCTTTACTATTTTGTCTAGCTTGGGCTTCTGGGTGGGCTTACTACTGACAAACCCAGACAGATTCACATTGGTGTCAGATTCTCTACTCAGTGTGGGTCACATTCTCTGCTCTGAGTCTGAATGGTATAGCTGGATATGCTTTGTACTCCAGTTCTTTTGCCTGACTGGAAAGTACTGTTGTTTGGGATATGTAGTTCAGTAGGTCCATTGTGTTGGCTCTAGGGGTAGGTAACAGCACTAGCATTGTTGTGTGGCCCCGTGGCATGGGCTGAACCAGAAGTTATGCTCTACATATATGTATGGACTTGTATTTGCCCCCTGGACTTAAATAGGCTTGAACAGAACACCATGATTTGGCAGCTGAGGTTGCCAGCTCATCACATTGGATTGAGGGAAACCAGATAGATGCTCCCTTCACACATAGTCACTGGCCTGCATTTGCATATTGACCTGGGGAAGACTTAATAAGAACTAGGTTATGCGGGGAAGCTGGCTGAGAATTTACATCTGAAAGATTTGTGAACCATGTTTCCTGAAGTGTAATGTTAGCAAGTCTTTCTTGCATGGTTCATCTGTTGGCCAGAATGGAGAGCAACTACCAAGATCCATACACTAATCCCTGTTAGTCCCACCCTCATTCATTGTTTCTAACTAACCCCAAAGTAGGCCTGTTGATACGTTGTACATTTCCCATAGGACAAGACAGAAGTGAAACTTTTCCAAGGAATCCCAGAATTATTTGGAAGCTGGATGTATGCCTCCAAAGAAAATTTTCCATTGTAGAAACCTAGATCTGTGTGCCAGCTTGAAGAACAAGGATAACTTTTTCTCTGACCTATGGATCATAATTTTTCTCAGTTCTGCAGTCCAAGAGGGTGACTCAGCGTCATTCCTTGAATATTCCTTGAATATTTATCATGGTATTCTTACCTATGGATATTTTAACAGTTAGATTTTTTTGTGTGAGACAGTGGAGCTGAAGAACTTCTATTTCACCATCTTCCTGTTATCCTCTTGAAATTAATTTTTCAAAGAAATAACTGGATTGTATCTCATTAATTAAAAACACAAATGGGAGAATACTTATGGCACATTGCTAATGAATTATTTATCTTGGTATAAAAACAAAGGAAAAGTAAAGCAAATAACCACTACAAGTCCCAAGTATTTAATAAGAATTTTGCTGTAGATAAGAACAGGTGGCAGTAGTCAGATTACCCATCTGCAAATTGTAAAATCATCTACAGGTTGGCTTTCACAAGTAGTATAGCCAATATGTGGAAGCCTGTCCATTCACAAATTATGCCAGATGGACCCTGACCAAATTCAGAGAGCCACGTAGGACCAATGTTCTTTCTGATGCTTTTTAAAGATTGAAGCAGATGACCATACCATTTGCACAGCAAAATAGGAGCTGAGAACAGTATGTGAGCAGAATTTATTTAGTGAATTGAATAAGGGATAGTTAATGACATAACAGATCCTTGAAATCCCAGATCATAATAATGAAAATCCTCTGCAGATGTGGCCCAGTCAGAGGTAAAGAGAAGACTGGCAATTATCTGTTGGTAACTGAAGTCCAGTATTTCCACTTTTTCCATGGAAACAAATCAAGAAATTTTCAGATATGTATAATTAAGTATTATCATTCTCACATTGTGACTTGGATTGTTTTCCAGTATTATCACTGACTATTTAGAGCTGCATTCTATGCTAGCCTGAAAATAAGCATTTTGTTTGGCAGTCTTTATGTCTTAGGTTTGCTTTAAAGTAAAAAGACCTCTATAACCATTTAAAAAAATAATAATAATAAGGCCTATCAGCATTGTGTTGTCTATCAGAATCAATGTAGAGCTATAGAGTATTTTTATTATCATAAAATATGCAATATTATAGTCCTTCTCTAGCTTTCTCTTTCTCATATAAGGTAATATAAAAGTATTTTCTCATCTTATATTCAAAGAGAGGGAAGTAAAGGAAAAATAAGAAAGTAAATAAAGTGTGGGGGAGAATTAAGAAGGAAGAAAGGAAGAGAAGGAAGGAAGGAAACAAAACAGGCAGCTTATTAAAAGAGATATTATATGAACTGAATTATGTAACTTCAAAATTAAAATGCTGAGGCCACATACATGCGATTGTATTTGCTGATAGGACTTCAAAGAGGTAAGTTAAATGAGGCCATTATGGTGTACTCAAATCCAACCTGATTTATAAGAAAAGAAATTTAAAAATCTAAGGTAGGAAAAATAATTTTCTTCCTACCCTTCTGAGTTGATGATTGGGGCAAAAAACAAATGAACAAGAAAAAACAATTAGAAATTTCTTTACATGTATACCTCACGCATACATGGTAGATATTCAGAATAAACTAGTAAATCTCAAAGAGGCAACTGAGAATTCAGGCTTGCATATCATCTGCTGAAACAAAGAAAGAGATGTGTTGGGGAGGCCAATGATGTGGCGGTGATCAGGGAAAGCCTGGTAAATGCAGGTTAGGTTTGTGATGAAACTGTAAGTTCCTGACTTCTCTTGTAAATTGGGGCATTTCAACATATGTTAAAGTTAATTCTGTAGAGATATAAAAGATAATCAGTATTGTTTGAGGTCATGCCTCATGGGTCTCCTCGACAAGTTGGGGTCTGATAGAGATGAAAAGGGATCTTCAGGGAAGACGAAGTAGGGTTTCACAGGACGAAGTTAGGGGTGATGGTCTGTGGAGCCACTCCACCCAGACTTCGGGGGTAGGTAAGACTGCTCTGCCGGAACAAGATGCAGAATCCGTCTAATCCAGGAAGTACAGAGGCTTATATAGGGTCCTCGGACCAATCACAGCCCCGAGGTTACAACCAATGAGGAGAATGGGAAAAGAGGGAAGGGAGGGGTTGAAGGTATAGGGAGTGCTCCTACATATCCCCCTTTTTACTCTTATTTGAAATGTCAGTGGGGCCTGTATGGCCCATAAGCAAGCATGTTGGAGGGATCTGTGATAATCTCCTCATAGGAGAGAATCACTCCACTGGATTTTCCAGACTCCTATATGCTGCATATGATGGGGGGGCGCTAATGAAGCTGTAATCTGTCTTAGATTGTGCCCCTCTGAGCATCTTACCCATCATCGATTATCAGCTCATGCACAAGAGAAGGGGCAAGCAAGACTGCGCCTGGCTTAGGCTGTGCCCCTCTGGGCATCTTACCCGTCATTGGCTGGCCAGCCTGTAGGCACGTGCCCCAAAATAAGCTCTCTCCCAATAGAAGGGGTAATGGTGTTGGAAGGGGTTGGAAGGGAAGGGGTTAGGATCGGCCGAAGCCATGAAGCCTTGTGTTTCCAGTGAAGATGAGGTAGGCAAGCTTCTAACATGTTCACAAGGGCTGCAATCCATGTGGCAGGAATTTTCTTGTGTTCCTGTGATTCCTTAACGATATGAACTGAGAACTTGTTTAGTTTAACAAAGAAAATAACCAGAAAAAGGCTTAGAACACTGAGCCCAATGATAACCCAATTGAATAAATTTTGAAGATTTGTTGCACACCTTTTGAAGAATAGAAGGGTCAAAAAACAATAATAGCTTTAATATAGGAACTCACGGAAGGGGCTTTTTACTTCAGGTGGGGCAGACTATCTTCTCAAGAGAGGCTTGAACGAATATTCCTGGCTGGGATCCAAAGGGCTTAGACTCTGTGGGGAGGAGACACAAGCATAGCCTCACCCTTGTGTGAGCAGAGGGTCTGGGCCTTTTCATTGAAGGGTTAAGGGATCTTTCCATCGCACCGAGGGAAGAGGGGTAGGGAAGGTAAATGGACTCCAGTGTTGGATTGCTGCATTGAAGCCTTGTTTGTCAAAAGTGAGGTAATTTAGGGTAAATAAAGTATCCAACAATCTCAAAGAAGGGTCCTTCTCTGTAGAATCAAGTTTTTGAAGCATCTCCTTTAGAGTGCGATTGGTTCTCTCAATGACTGTTTGTCCCTGAGGGTTATAGGGAATCCCTTTGGTATGGGAAATTCCCCAGGAAGTTAAAAATTCCTTCAATCTGAGGGATACATAGGCCAGGCCATTGTCTGTTTTGATTGACCATGGGACACCCATGAATAGCATTGCTTGCTTTAGAGCTTTAATTATATGGGTTGCTTTTTCCCCTGTAAGGGCAATAGCATATACAAGGGAGGAATGTGTGTCAATTATCACATGTACAAACTTACATTTCCCAAAGGTAGGGACATGAGTAATATCCATCTGCCAGAGGGAGTTGGGCGTTAGCCCATGGGGGTTGACTCCCTGTGGTTTGAGTGGGCCCAGTGGTAACAATGGGTCACAAGAGGAGCATGTATGAATCAGATATTGCATTGTTGGATTGGAATTTCAGGCAATAGGTGATGAAGACTATCTGCTGAGAGGTGAAACCTCTGGTGTAAGGCTCTAGCTTGTTTTAGAGTGGACATCATGACTTTAGGCTGACTTAGAAGTTTATCAATAGAGGCATTCCCTTCTGATAAGAAGCCAGGCGACCCAGAATGGGAACGAATGTGCATAATATACCATGGTTGTTGTCTAACTTCTAGTATAGCCTTAAGGGTAGCCATGGGCTGGTCGACAGGACAGTCTCCAGATCTAAATGAAGAATAAGCAATGGAAGAGCAGACCTTAACAGCATATATGCTGTCAGAGATTATGTTAAGGGAAATGGTCTGATATCTTTCCAGCACCAAGATAAGTACAATCAATTCAGTCACTTGGACAGAATCAGAATGCCTTTGGACAAACTGACCATTTGTTATATTAGATCCCATTATAACATAGCCAAGATGGTAAGGGTTGGTATCTGTGAACACACAAGGGGCCATAGGAATGGGTTTGCTTGAGGGAAAGGCATAAGTGGTCATTGTCAATGGAAGATCTTGTAGGGTCTTCAGTAGTTTAGAAGGAGGGAGATGGGAAGATAGCAATCCAGGAAATCCCTCCATCATTATCTGGAAGTCTATAGAACTTTGTAAGAGGAAGGCAATTTGTTCCTGGTGAAAGGGTAAAACTATGGTGTCAGGTTCCTTATTAAAGATGGATCTAGCTTGCTTTCTGAGCCTCACCGCTAAGGCTATAATTTGTGAGGTGAGACTGGTGATTTTGTGGCAGGAGCTCCAGGGAATGTGGGACCATAATAACGGTCCATCACACTGCCAAAGGACACCTAGGGGTAACTTTAGGATGGAAAGCACTATGGCTGATAGAGGAACAGCAGGGTCAAATCTTTGAAGAAGGGCAGATCTGAACAATTGATTAATTCCTGCCAGCATGTGTCTAGCTCCTGGAGTAATCTTAAGCCTTTTAGAAGGATGTTTGCTGCCTTTAAGCAGATCATAGAGGGGCTCAAGTACCTTTGGAGGTAACGGCAAAAATGTCCTAATCCAGTTAATATTACTACATAATTGTTGTAACTCTGTCAGGGAGATGTCATCAGGGACATCAAAAGAGGGTTTAATGGGTCATATCACCCAAGAAAAATGAAATCCTAAGAAGGAGAAGGGAGGGTGAGTTTGAATCTTCTCCTTGGCCACATGAAGATTAAGATCCTCTAAATTTTTTAGGAGTGAATTCAGAAGTGCTTGAAGAGATGTTTAGTCTTTGCAAGCCTCTAAGATGTCATCCATGTAATGAATGATGTAGTCATTGCTCCTTAAAGGGACAATGGCTTTAGCCACAAACATTTGGCAAATGGTAGGGCTGTTTTTCATTCCTTGTAGCAAGACTTTCCATTGATATCGCTCACAAGGGTTTGCATGATTAGGTTCCCAGACAAAAAAGGCAAAGTAAGATCTGTCTGCCTCATGAAGAGGGATGGAAAAAAAGCAATCCCTGATGTCAATGATAGCAATATAGTGATCTATCGGGATGGCTAAAGGGAAAGGAAGGCCACCTTGACATGTGCCCATTTTTTTCATTTTCTTGTTCATATGTTCCTGTAATAATCTCCATTTACCTGATTTTTTTTGAATGACAAAAATGGGAGAGTTATGAGGGCTAGTTGAAGGCTCAATATGACCTCAGGCTAATTGCTCATGGACAAGGTTCTTTAATGCTGAAAGCTTAGGCTCAAAAATAGGCCACTGCTCCACTCAGCAGAGTGAGGTGTCCACCCAGCTAAGGCGGATGAGATCCGACAGTGGGGCAGTGGCTGTTAGAATTGGGGGTTCCTCCCAGAGAGACTTAACTTTGTCATGCATTTATAACTCATCATGAGGAGCCTTGTCATCTGTGGTAAGAACTAAATCCATTTTTGAAAGTAAATCTCGTCCCCAAAGCATGTTGGGAATGTCAGCTATGAGAGGCTGTATACATCCAGAGTCGCTATCAGGGTTCTTCCACGTAACCTGGGAAGTTACTCTATGAGAGGGTGTGAATCCACCAACACCAAGGATGTTAGGCCTGCTGGTGAATTCCCAGGAAGGGAACAAGGAGGCAGTTACAGTGCAAATAATAGTAATATCAACTCCAGTGTCGATGAGATCTTTAATGGGTTTCCCATCGAGATAAATGGTCATACTTGGTTTTGTGGGGAGCAAAGGTATTGTCGAATTGACCCTAGGGATAGGGGCCCTTTTGTTTAATGGGGCTGAGGGTTGCCCCTGTTGGAATTTAAAAGATTGGAGCAGCAGTCTCGGGCCCAATGGTACCCCTTTTTACAACGAGGGCATGGGATGCGGGGCCTCCTTAGTAACTCACATGACTGATTCAAGGGACAGTTGCGGACTATATGCCCAGGTTTATTGCATCCCCAACAGATAGGGGCTTGAGAGCAACCCATGAAGGCTGAGGAAGTGTTGGAAGTCAAGCAGGACTTGAAGGCAGCAGAGAGGGCTGAAATTGAGTCATGGGTGGAAACATCCTTAGTGGCAGAAACCCATTTATTGAATTCCTCATGTCTCACTGGAGCTATTGCCGCTCTAGAAATGGAATTAACACCTTTTCAGGCAAGTTGACAAATGAGGACGTCCTGGCCTTGGTCTTTTTATCTTTGTCTTGTATACTTTATGAATACATTATGGTTTCTAAATGAGTCAAATTATGGAATTCTATTTCATTTTTGTTTTTTCCACCTGTAACCAGTTCTTTCATTTTGGTTTGTTTGTTGCTTTCCTTTTTTGTAGCAGTTACAGGAAACAGCCATAAACCATTGTAATGCAAAACAAACAACTTCTGAGCAACCCAGCCCACATCGCTGTATCCATATCCTTGCCCACAGAAAGTAGCATGATGCAAGGATAGTGCCCAAGCACAGAAGAAACAGGTGCAAAATATTGAAACCTTCCCTGACTCCACCTTTAGTTCAGCCCCTAGCTACTCTTCCTCTCTAAATATGAAAACTCCAGACCAAGAAGTTGCTTCCTACTCTTGAGACAGCTCACATTCTTTCTCTGTTCCTTTGAGTAAATCATGCATTCCCAAATAAATCTCTGCTTGCTCCTGTGTCTGAAATGTCTTTAAATTCTTTTCTGTGATATTCCTCAAAAACCTCAATCATCCTAAATTCAGACTCCCCTCTATGGTACATCTTTGGATATTCCTCCAGCGACTGTCACAAATTAGGCCCAGACACTTGCCCTCAAAACTTAACAGAAAAAGTAATGGTGAAAAGCAGGAAAAGAATTTTAATCAATATGGCCATATTGATAAGACAAAGTGAGATCATGTATCTCAACTCTGTTCTAGGGGAACTAACATGTGCTTTAACTTTAAACAAAGGAAGACATTGGCAAGGGGTAAGAGTATACATAATAAATCAGTTGTAGTCCAAATGTGGTCTGGTTGGCCATTATCTCAGTTCTAACTCTACAAGGTGGCTCCAGAGAAGAGAGAGTAATCTCCATTTGTTGCTCACGATGTTTATCCATCAGACCTGTGATCCTGGAAGGGGTAAATTTGGTTCCCTTGAGAAAATTATACCTGCTTAAGTGGGCAGTCTCACCATGGGGCCATCTGCCTACAAAATTCTGCTATTCTTGGAAGGTCTAGGGCAATGAAGGAGACTTGTAGACTCTGCTCCAGAAAGACAGGAAGAGGACACTATATAAGCTGGCAGTTGAATGTCCCTGAAAATCTTGAAAATACCTTAGTTACTCTTATTGTGGTATTCTTGAAGTGTTCAAGATAGGTTATGTAAATTTAGGGCTAATAGAGCTTATATTTGCATGAAGATAATAAAGGAGACAGATGCACAATGAAAGCAGAGATGCCAATATTTATTCTGCTTTTAGTTACCAATTGGGCAGTTGCAGGCTCAAGTGAAAAGTCAGTGTTTTTATCAAAAGCAACATCTAAATTTCTGATATAGTGCTTGTTTCTACTGGAGTAGTTAAGATTATTAGCCCAAAAGGTTTACACACAAACAGAGTATGGTGGCCCTGGTGGCTGAACATATTAGGACTTCAGTCAAGTTTTCAACATACATTCAGAAGTAAGAAACAGTTCTTTTGTTAGTTTCGCCCACTGCTGTTGACTGATTAACTTACCTCATATCCTCCCACCTCCATCTATACACCTCCATGCTCATTGCAAAGCCAATGAGCATGATCAGAATATAAAAGAATCAAGAAACTTGGATTACTTACAATAAGTAAGGAGAACACTGGGGTTATTTGCAAATGAATGCTGATCCTGAACAAAGAAAGCACCATTGGGATGTTCATGAGGACTCTACATATATTCATATGGGAAAACACATGTAGGGATAGGAATATTCCTGAGTATACTCAATAGAAAGCATACATATCTGAGAATGCTCAGTTAAAGATCACATATCATGTTCATCATGGAAAGATGATACATATATTTCTGTGCATGGTCAGTTGAAGGTCATAGACCACATGTCCAAAAAAGAAAGATGATAGGCACAAATGAGCAAAGTTTACTCTATATTGCAAAAAAGAATAAGTTTGAGTGACTCAGTGGCCTTGGATGGTTTCTCATATAAGTTTCTCCAAAGAATTTTTACTGAAATTTTAAAAACAATTTTGAAAATGTGTTAATAGTACTTAAAAGTAACCACATCTTTCTCTATCATAAGTATGACAATTTACCCTAAACTTGGTAGCTAATACATCCTCTGGCCCCTGTAACTGCATTTAGAACATCACAGATTTTTTCCTTTATTATGACTGTTCTTCACATATTTAAGCAAATAATCAGTGGGCCTTCATTTTGCAGAGTATGAGTCTTTCCCTCGAGCATTCTATAGAACAGAACCAATATGGTTGATGTACAGTTTTTTCTTTTAATTTTACTATTAAAATTTTATCTTATATATTTTCCTTTGAAGAACTCTATAGTTTAGTCTTCATTTCTATTGTTTTACAATTTCTTCCCAGAGTACATAAAACTCTTTTTGCCCCAGTTTCATCCATTTCTGGTATTAGTTTATTCATTCCTGGTTCAAGATTAGCCTCTTATTATTTTTTAAATGCTCAGATTGTTTAGTACATTTAATTCAAATTTGTATTATTGTTTGTTTGTTAGAGGTTTCTTCTTCATAGTTGTTAGAGGGAATGAATTTTTAGCAACTTGTCAATTTTTTTTTCCTGCCAAAACTATGTCTGTCATTTTGACCAAATATTGAGAAAAATATCTTAAAGGAGCAGTGGTTTACTTGGGCACATGGTTTCAGAGGTTTTAGTACATAGTTAGATGGCTGCATTGCTTTTAGGTCTATAGTGAGGCAGAAATATCATGGTGGAAAGGCATGGCAGAGAAATCTGGTCACATCATGGCAGCCTAGAAGCAGAGAGAGCAAGAAAGGGGCAAAAGACAAGTTATGTTCTTCAAGGTCACACTTGACTCCCAGTGACCCACTTCCTTTAACTAGGCCTTACCTCCTATCATTTCCACCACCTCCCCAAACAGTCATCAGATTATGACTCTGTCAGTGGATTAATTCATTTATCAAGTCAGAGCCCTCTCAATGCATACACCTCCCAAAAGATCTACCTCTGAACATTGCTTCACCAGTGACACATGAAACTTTGGGGAACATATCAGGTCAAAACCACAGCAATAATTTCATTTGAGGTTGTACAAAGAGTACTTCTGTCCTTGCCTTTGAAAAGGAAAGTTGGCAGTTTGGAAGAGCTAACAAGACTTTTATCTTAAGAAAAGTTTTATTTTGTTTTGTTTTTTTCTTTTTGTGGCAAATTGTACTTTATTGGATATGTTTTTGGAGAAATCTAATTGTGCTTTCTTTAAATTTCTGTTGCCTTCCACAATCTTCAAAATTTCTCCTGGACTTCCTTTCATTTGCCTGGAGTCTCCATGTTAACTCTTTTTGTCTCCCTCTCTCTAAAAAGCCTCCCTGAGTATGACTTGTACTCCTAAGTTTCTTTCCATAGTTATAACTATAATCTGTCTGAACTATTTTTCAGAGTTTTACACTTAGAGTTGTCTTTATTTTTTAGGGTCTGATTTTAATCTCAAATTCTTATCACTCTGGTTTTCTGCCCCCCTCAATCTTTTCAAGACCTTGAATTGATCCCAAAATGTAATTCTGGACTCTTATTTTTTCCAAACGAATTTCATACCTGTTTTTTCTGTTTCTATGAAGGATGCCATTGGAATTTTAATAGGAATTGCATTCAATCTATATAGTGCTTTTGGTTATATGGCCATTTTGACAATATTATTTCTGCCTATCCAAGAACATGAGACATCTTTCCATTTTATAAGGTCTTCTTCAATTTCTTTCTTTAGTGTTCTATAGTTTTCATTGTAAAGGTCTTTCACCTGTTTTGTTAGATTAATTCCCAAGTGTTTTTTTTTTTTTTTTTGAAGCTATTGCAAATGGGATAGTTACCCTGATTTATCTTTCAGCTGATTCCTCATTGGTGTACAGGAATTCAATTAATTTATGGGTGTCAATTTTATATCCTGCTACTTTGCTGAATTCATTTATAAGTTCTAGAAAATTTCTGTCAGAGTTTTTTGAGTCTTCTAAATGTAAAATCATGTCATTGGCAAACAGAAAGAGTTTGAGCTCTTTTTTCTATTTGTATCCCTTTAATTTCTTTCTTTTGCCTAATTGCTCTGGCTAGGGTTTCAAGGACTATGTTAAATAGGAGTGGTGAAAGAAGGTATTTCTGTCTTGCTCCAGTGTTTAGAGGAAATTCTTTTAATTTTTCTCTATTTAGAATAATGTTGGCCCTGGATTTAGCATAAATAGTTTTCACAATGTTGAGGTATGTCCCTACTATCCCTAGTTTGCAGTAAATAGATGGAACTGGAGAATCGTGCTAAGTGAAATAAGCCTGTCCCAAAAAAAACAAGGACTGAATGATCTCTCTGATATGTGAATGCTAACCACAAGAAAGGAGGGTAGAGAATAGAAGAATAGAAGTTCATTGGATTAGACAAGGGATAATGAAGGGAAGGGAGGGGGAATGGGAATAGGAAAGACAGTAGAATGAATTGGACATAACTTTCCTATGCTCAAATATGAATACACAATCAGTGTAACTCCACATTATGTACAACCAAAGAATGGGATCCTAATTGGAACGGGTTGTACATATATATACACACAAATATATGTACATATACATATATGTATATGTACATATGCATATACATATATAGGTATGTACATAAACATATATTTATGTATGTATAATATGTCAAAATACCCTCTGCTGTCATGTGTATCTAAAACAGCATATTTTTTTAAAGTGGAAAATTGGTTGGTTTGTTTGGTTTTTTTTTGGTACAGGGGATTTAACACTGGTTAAGTGGCTTAACCAGTGAGCCACTTCCACATCCCCCTTATTATTTTCTTTAGAAACAGTCTCACTGAGTTGCTTAGTGCCTCACTAAGTTGTTGAGGCTGACTTTGAACTCATGATCCTCCTGCCTCAGCCTCTCTAGAGGCGGAGGTTACAGGCGTGTGCCACCATGCCCAGTGGGAATTTTTTTAAATATTCATGGGAATTTGAAATATTTAGAAAAATTTGGATGGTTTGTTTTGTCTTTCTGTTTACTATCCCTTTTGGAAAAAGTTGAGGCTTAATCAACCACCATGACTTCAATTCCTCTAAAATGATTAATTCTTAAAACAGAATTTTAAACAGAAAAATTTGAGATGATTTGGATTTTTTAAAATTTTATTTTACTGTGAAATTCCAAAATGAAAATTATGGCTATTATTTGTCCATAAACCTATGCTGAGCCCAAATCAATTTTAGTCTATCTTTAGTGACCACTTTATATCAACTTGTTTATTTAAAATAGTTTTTCCTCAAATAACCATGAGTTAAAGATCCCCTTCTTAAAAGTACCTAAAGTTAAATTCCACAAATTTATTTCTTAAAATATAAAGAGAATAAACATTTTGTTTTTTAGAAAATTAAACCAGAATCAGTATTTGAGATATTAAAAGACCAGGTAAATTTACAACTCACATTATTTTTCTTTTGGAAATATTAATCCAATATAAAGAGAAAAGCTCAGGAGCCCTCCTATTCAAAATGGTTCTCTAAAAAGAAATATTGACAGCTATAAGAAAGGCTCATCAGAAATGCAGTTTCAAATGCTTTATAAAATAGAATCTACATTTTACCAAGATCTCAGATGGTTCATTTGTACATTAAAGTTTGAAAAGCACAAAATGTTCTTTTGATGATGTCCTCCTAGGTAAAGGTGATGACCTGTAAATGTCTTTCTTTAAGGAGGTGATAGCTGACCCAGTTTTGCACTAATGTTGTCGGTTCCTAAGTGAATCATATCTGTAATTCCAAAAGAATAGAGGTAAATTGCAATGCCTAAGAGCAAAAATTATAAACTCCACATACACAGTTTTCTTACTCTAATCTGTTATTTTCTTCTGTACCTTACTTTAAGCCCTATTAGGTTTTGTGTTTCAAAAGGGAAGAGAACTTGCTTTACATTTATTTTATTCTTTCACTAATTTGGTGCTCAATAAATATTGAATGTATATCTATCAAAAAGGGAGAATTTACATGTTTAATAGGAAATCAGCTAGAAGATCTCTACTATTTTCTATAACTAAAACTTAATTACTCTGTGAGTAATACAAATATATAACTTTTTTTATACTAAGGATTAAACCCAAAGATGCCTTACCACTAAACTACATCCTTAGATCTTTTTAATTTTATTTGAGACAGGGTCTCACTAAGTTGCTAAGGCTGTCCTCAAACTTGCAGTTCTCCTGCCTGAGGCCTCCCAAGTCACTGAAATGTCAGGCATGCATCACTATGCCCAGTTAAACTTCATTTTTAAATCATGTTTTTTAGACAATTTAGAATTTTAAGTTTATGATGCACAACTTGATTTGATATATATGCATGTTGTGAAATAATTACCATAACCAATCTAACTTTCATATCCATCAAATCAGTCACCAATTTCTTCTGCTTTAATTCCTTGTGTATGTGTGTGTGTGTTAAAATAAAAGTCCAATTTCATTCTTTTCATATGAATTGTCTTATCAATTCTACCATTGACGGAACTATCCTTTCCCCATGCTGTATTCTTAGCACCCTTGTCAAAGATCTGTTGACATTGTATGTGTGGACTTATTTATGATCTCTCTATTCTGTTCAATTGGTCTATATATCTATTTTTATGCCAGTATCATACTCTTTTAGATATTGTAGCTTTGTATTTTTTTTAAATCAGGAAGCAATGTGACTCCCACTCTGTTCTTGTTCAAAATTGATTTGGCTATTTGGGTCTTTGGTGATTTTATATGAATTTGAAATCTTTTTTTCTATTCACATAAAAAATGTCATTAAGATTTTATAAGGATTAGATTAAATTTTTAGATCACTTGAGTAGTGTGGCCATTTTAGCAGTATTCAATATTCCAATACATGAACTTGGAATGTCTTTCCATTTTATTTGTGTTTGCTTTAATTTTTTTTGTTAGTGGTTGTAGTTCAGTGAACAAGATTTTTAACCTTCTTAAACTAAATTTTCTTAAACCAACTTTCCTAAACCAATTTTCTTAAACTAAAACCTCAAAAGCAAATATCTACAGGAAGTTATCTAATTATATAGTCAATATTCCTCAACTTTCTCTCTCTGCTGTGATTTTTTTTTCTGCTATGATTTTAGGTGGACTACTATATTTGTTTTTCTATCAATGTCTCAAATCCCCTATTATGACTTCCCTGTGAGATGACAAAATAAAAGCAGGTATTCTATTATAAATATAAAAGGTATTACTGAACTCGTTTGTGCTAGAACTAACAACTTTACATTCTGTTGCCATGAAGGAGTAATAGATTTCAGAACTAAGAAGAAAAAGTAAACTTAAATATTAGTAATACAATAAGTATCCTGAAAACAAAATTATTCTGCTGTAAATTATTCTATTTCAGCAGGTATAATACTTATTTCACTTAAGAGTAAAATTTTATGACCCATAAGGATGTTTAGATTTGTATTTGTTTTATTTATCATTTTTTAATATTAATTTTTAACACAGCAGAATGCATTTCAATTCACAATACACATATGGAGCACAATTTTTTATTTCTCTGATTGTACACAAGGTGGAGTCACACCATTTTTGTCTTTATACATATCCCCAAGGTAATGATGTCCATCTCATTCCACCATCTTTCCTACCCCCATGCTCCCTCTCATTCCCTCCCTCCACTTTGCTTATTCAAAGTTCCTCCATTTCTCCCATTCTCCCCACCACCACCCCCATTATGGATCAGCATCCACTAATCAGAGAAAACATTCAGCCTGTGGTTTTGGAGGATTGTCTTACTTCACTTAGCATGATATTCTCCAATTCTATCCATTTACTTGCAAATGCCATGATTTTATTCTCTTTCAGTGCCGAGTAATACACAATTGTGTATATATACCACAGTTTCTTTATCCATTCATCTACTGAAGGGCATCTAGGTTGCTTCCACAGTTTAGCAATTGTGAATTGTGCTGCTATAAACATTGAAGTGGCTGCATTACTGTAGTATGCTGTTTTTAATTCTTTAGGGGATAGACCAAGGAGTGGGATAGCTGTGTCAAATGGTGGTTCTATTCTAAGTTTTCTAAGGAATCTCCATACTGCTTTCCATATTGGTCGCACCAATTTTCAGTCCCACTAGCAATGTATGAGTGTGCCTTTCCCCCCACATTCTTGTCAATACTTGTTGTTGTTTGTATTCTTGATAACTGCCATTCTAACTGGAGTGAGATGAAATCTTCGTTTTGATTTGCATTTCTCTAATTAGTAGAGATGTTGAACATTTTTTCATATATTTGTTGATCGATTGTATTTCTTCTTCTGAGAAGTTTCTGTTAAGCTCCTTGGCCCACTTATTGATTGAGTTGTTTGTTTTTTGGTGTTGTTTGTTTGTTCGTTTTAATTATTTTTTTAGTTGTAGATGGACACAATACCTTTATTTTATTTATTCATTTTTATGTGGTGCTGAAGATCAAACACAGTGGCTCATATGTGCAAGGCAAGTGCTCTACCACTGAGCTACAACCCCCAGCCCATGGTGTTAAGTTTTTTAGTTCTTTATATATCCTGGAGATTAGAGCTCTATCTGACATGAGTGTGGCAAAAATTTGCTCCCAAAGTGTAGGCTCACTGTTCACCTGATTGTTTCTTTTGCTAAGAAGAAGCCTTTTAATTTGAATCCATCCTATTTATTGATTTTTAAATTTTATTTCTTTCACTTAGGAGTCTTGTTAAGAAAGTCAGGGCCTAACCTGATGTGATAAAGATTTGGGCTCACTTTTTCTTCTATTAGGTGCAAGGTCACTGATCTAATTCCTAAGTCCTTGATACACTTTGAGTTGAGTTTTGTGCATGGTGAGAGATAGGGATTTCGTTTCATTTTGCTGCATATGGATTTATAGTTTGCCCTGCACCATTTGTTGAAGAAGCTATCTTTTCTCCAATGTATGTTTTTGGCACCTTTGTCTAGTATAAGATAACTGTATTTATGTGGGTTATTCTTTGTGTCTTCTATTCTGTACTATTGGTCTACATGTCTATTTTGGTGCCAATACCATGCCATTTTTGTTACTGTAGCTTTATAGTATAGTTTAAGGTCTGGTATTATGATGTCTCCTGCTTTACTCTTCTTGTTAAGGATTGCTTTGGCTATTCTGGATCTCTTATTTTTCCAAATGAATTTCATTATTTCTTCTTCTATTTCTATAAAGAATGACACTGAGATTTTAATTTGAATCACATTGAATTTGTATAGTATATTGGGTAGTATGTCCATTGTGACAATATTGATTCTGTCTATCCAAGAGCATGAGAGATCTTTCCATCTTCTTAGATCTTCTTCAATTTCTTTATCTAGTGTTCTGTAGTTTTCATTGTAGAGGTCTTTCACCTCTCTTGTTAGATTGATTCCCATGTATATTTGTGTGTGTGTGTGTGAGTATATATATATACATATAAAATTGTATATATATATATATACACACACACACACACAAATATACACATACACATATACACACACATATATATACATATAAAATAATAAATATTAAATATAAAATAATTAACATTAAATATAAAATAATATATATATTATTTTTTGAGGCTAAAGTGGATGGGGTAGTTTTCCTAAATTCTCTTTCAGAGGATTCATCACTGATGTATAGAAATGCATTTTGATTCGTGGGTGTTGATTTTATATCTTGCAACTTTGCTGAATTCATTTATTAATTCTAGAAGTTTTCTGATGGAATTTTTTGTATCCTCTATGTATAGTATTTTGTCAACAAATAATGATGGTTTGAGTTCTTTTCCTATTTGTATCCCTTTAATTTCTTTTGTCTGTCTAATTGCTGTTGCTTGAGTTTCAAGAACTATGTTGAATACAAGTGGTGAAAGGGGGCATCCATGTCTGGTTCCCATTTTTAGAGGTTATGCTTCCAATTTTTCCCCACTTAGGATAATGTTGGCCTTTGGTTTAGCATAGATAGTTTTTACAATGTTAAGGTATGTTCCCTAGTTTTTCTAGTGTTTTGAGCATGAAATGGTGCTACATTTTGTCAAATTCTTTCTCTGCATCAGTTGATAAAAATCATATGTTTTTATCTTTAAGTCTATTGATATAATAGATTTCATTTATTGATTGCTGTATGTTGAACCAAACTTGCATCCCTGGAATGAACCCCACTTGATCATGGTGCATTATTTTTTAAATATTTTTTTGTATTCAATCAGCTAAAATTTTATTGAGAATTTTTACATCAAGGATACTAGTCTGAAATTTTCATTCTTTGATGTGTCTCTTTGGTTTTGGTTTCAAGGTGATACTAGCCTCATTGAATGAGTTTGGAAGGGTTCCCTCCTTTTCTGTTTCATAGAATAATTTGAGAAATAGTAGTATTAATTCTTCTTTGTAGGTCTTGTAGAACTCAGCTGAGAATCCATCTGGTCCTGAGTTTTACTTGGCTGGTAGACTTTTGATAGTGTCTTCTATTTCCTTTCTTGAAATTGATGTGTTTAAGCTGTGTATGTCCTCCTGGTTTAGTTTGTGTAGGTCATACACCTCTAGAAATTTTTTGGTGTCTTCAGGGTTTTCTATTTTACTGGAGTATAAATTTTGAAAATAGTTTCTAATTGTCTTCTGAATTGCAATAATGTCTGTAGTGATATTTCATTTTCATTGTGAATTTTAGTAATTTGAATTTTATCTCTCCTTTTCATTATGGGGGCTGAAGGTTTACCAATTTTACTTATTTTTTCAAAGAACCAGCTTTCTGTTTTATCAATTTTTTAAATTGTTTCTTTTGTGTCAATTTCATTGATTTCAGCCTGATTTTAATTGTTTCCTGTCTTCTGCTTCTGTTGGTGCTGGTTTATTCTTCTTTTTCTTCTTTTTTCTAGGGCTTTGAGAATTGGTGCTAGGTCATTTATTTGTTGACTTATTCTTCTTTTAATTAATGAGCTTAATGCAATAAATTTTCCTCTTAGTACTGCCTTCATAGTGTCCCAGAGATTTTTATATGTTGTATCAAAGCTCTCATTTACATTTAAGAATTTTTTTTATCTCCTCCCTGACATCTTCTTTTACCCATGAATCATTCAGTAGCATATTATTGAGTCTGCTGGTATTGGAGTAGCTTCTGTTTTTTAATTTGCCATTGATTTTAAATTGCTTTCAATTATGGTCAGATAGAATGCAGGGTAGTATCTCTATTTTTTTGTATTTTCTAAGAATTGCTTTGTGACATAACATGATTTATTTTAAAGAAGGATCCATGTGCTGCTGAGAAAAAAATGTATTCACTCATTGATGGATGGAATATTCTATATATGTCTGTTAAGTCTTAATTATTAATTGCTTTATTGAGTTCTATAGTTTCTTTGTTTAGTTTTTGTTTGGAATATCTATCCAGTGTTGAGAGAGGTGTGTTAACGTTACCCAGTATTATTGTGTTGTGGTCTATTTAATTCTTGAAGTTGAGACTATTTGCTTGATATACATAGATGTCCCATTGTTTGGGGCATAGATATTTAAGATTGTTATGTCTTATTGATGTATGATTACCTTAAGCAGTATTAAATGACTTTCTTTAATCTTTTTCACTAACTTTGGTTTGAAGTCCACTTTATCTGATATGAGGATGAAAACCACTCCTTGTTCATGCAGTCCATGTGAGTGATATGTTTTTTCCCATTCTTTCACCTTCAGTCTGTGGATGTCTTTTCCTGTGAGATGAGTTTCTTGAAGACAATATATTGTTGGGGTTTTTTTTTAATCCAATCTTCCAGTTTATGTCTTTTGATAGATGAGTTTAGGCTGTTGACATTCAGCATTACTATTGACACATGGATTGTATTCCCAGTCATTTTGGTTTACTTTTGGTTTTTAACTTGACTTGGCTTCTTCTTTGATTGGTCTTTCCTTTAATGTAGTTTCTCCCTTTTCTGATTTTCATTGTTTTTTTAATTTCTTCTCCATAGAATATTTTGCTGAGAATGTTCTGTAGTGCAGGCTTCTCATTATAAATTCTTTTAATTTTTGTTTATCATGAAATATTTTTATTTCAACATCACATCTGAAGCTTAATTTTGCTGGATATAAGATTCTTGGTTGGCATCCATTTTCTTTCAGGGCTTGGTATATGTTGTTCCAGGATCTCCTAGCTTTTAGGGTCTAGGTTGAAAAATCTGCTGAAATCTGAATTGGTCTTCCTCTATATGTAATCTGATTCCTCTCACTTGGAGCCTTTAAAATTCTATCCTTATTGTGTAAGCTAGGCATTTTCATTATAATGTGTCTTGGTGTAGATCTGTTGTAATTTTGTACATTTGATGTCCTGTAAGCTTCTTGCATTTAATTTTCCAATTTATTCTTCATGTTTCAGAAATTTTCTGATATTATTTCATTGAAGAGATTGTGTACTCCTTTGGTTTGAATCTCTGTGCCTTCCTCTATCCTGATAAATCTTAGGTTTGGTCTTTTGATATTATCCTATAATTCTTGGATGTTCTGTTCATGGTTTCTTACTGTCTTCACTGTGTGCTTAACTTTATTTTCAGGATTATATATTTTGTCTTCATTGTCTGAGCTTTTGTCTTCCAAGTGATCTAGTCTGCTGGTGATGCTTTCTATTGAATTTTTTTATTTGGTTTGTTGTTTTCTTCATTTCAAGGTTTTGTGTTTGTTTGTTTGTTTTATCATTTTTTTTTCCAGAATATCTATCTCTTTCTTGAAGTAGTATTTTGCTACCTGTATTTTCTTTCTTATCTCTTTGTTGGAATGATCAATTTTTGCCTGTATTTGCTCACTTAGGTCATTCTTTAATTCACAGGTCATTTTAATTATGAACTTTTTCTCTGATAATTCATCTATTGCATTGTCAGTGGATTCTATTGTTGTAGTATCTTGGTTTGTTTGGGGCACTTTCCTTCCTTCCTTTTTTATATTGTCTATGTGTCTTCTTCTCTTGCAGTGCAGATCTAAGGTATTGAAGCTTCTACCATATAATCTTGTAGTGTCCCTGCAGGTTACCAATACCTCACCTTTAAGGGTGATATCAATGTTTATAGCACCCAATGCAACCAATATATAGCTATAAATCAATTATCTTCTATTTTGACATTTACAGTTTTGTTGCTATAATTTACAGAAATGATGAGTTTAGTTATCTTGTACCATATTGCCAATAGGTTTGCATAAGGATTTACCATTTTATAATGTTGGACAGTTGGGGGAGGAGGCAGGCTGTGATGTTTATGAGCTAGGATATGGGAATATAGAGGTATTAGATTATAGGACTAGTGAAAGAGTAATCAAAATAAAGTTGGCTGTTAGCAGGAGAAAAAAGAGAGAGAAGTTATCCCATGCAAGGCTCCCTGTTGCCTCTGCAACAGGATGGTGTCTGTTAGTACACCAAGGAGAGAGATCTTTGGTAAAACTGGGCTCACAGGGACCTTGGTGACAGTTTTCCCAGGACCTGGTTGTTGATGGAAGCAGACCTGCCCCAGTTGGTGGTAGCAGTAGCATCAAGCCTGTAAGTAACTTTATGTTGGGCCTCCAGGCCCCATTAAGTGTCCCAAGGTGGAAGCTGCCCCAGCTAAAGATGGTGGAGGCAGCAGTGGAGGTAATCCAAGATGGTGGTGGTGTTCCAAGATGGAGGCAACCACTTATAGAGATGGGGTTGGAAGCTTGGGCTGTATGATAGTGTTGGGTGGCCTATTTGGTGATGCTGCAGTGAGATGTGCTGTGTTGCAATGAACAGCTGCCTCCTTGCCCTGTCTGATGTCCCACAGTGGAGATTACCATGTGAGGAGGGTTATGGTGGTGGCTGCAATGTTGCAAAATGGAGGTGGTTTGGAGGGAGCCACATATTGGTAAATAGGGAACCACAGCATGGGGCTCCACTCTACCACTGGATTGCAGGATGTGGGTTGGGCCTCCAAGGCAGCGAACTGCATGCTGTGGGTTGAGACTCTCTGGGGCAGCCTTGATGATTGTCTTCCATGTCCTGGCTGTTGTCTCTAGATGGAAGTAACTAAGTCCATTGTTGGTGGCTGAGTAGCATTAAATCTATAAATACCTTGGTGTTGGGCTTCCAGCCACCAGATGGTGTCTCATGATAGAAGCTGCTATAAATAAAGATGGTGTTGGCAGCAGTCAGGGTACCTGAGATGGTGTTGGAGGTGTCCCAAGATGGCAACGACCAATTTTAGAGATGAGGCTGAATAGGCAAGCCTAATAATGGCTTTGGGCAGCTTGTTTGGAGATGCAGCACTGTGGTGTGCAGGCATGATCCTCTGTGGTAGGCTGTCCCAGGCCTGGGCCTTTGCTGGGCTCCTCACTGGCTAGTGGGGTAGTCCTGGGCCTGGACGCCTCAGGGATCATTGGGGCTGTCCTGGGCCTGCCTGCTGTCTTGGAGATTGGTGGGGCTATCCTGGGCCTACATGGTCTCCATGGGGGTTGGCAAGACTCTATTTATTTTATACCTATAGTATTTCTTTACAATGATTCCATATTATAATGATGAGACATTTAGTACTTACATTTACCTCTTTTTTAAAAATACTAGAACATTAGCTAGCTGATTATAAAACACAAGTTAAAAAATGTAATCATTTTTATATCAACAAAACAGAAAAATAAAATTATGCAGTTACATTGTAATCCTTAATCTCTCAATTATATAAACTTTTTTGTAACAGAAAATGTTGAATTTAACAACTAATACCTTTTGTAGGATTTGACTTTTGTTTAAATAGTATTTTTGCATTTTGTTCTGTTTTTCCTTAAAAATTATATACTCCATAAAATAAATCAAGAGACAGAAACACAAAACTAAAAAAGAAAAAAAAACACACAAAGAAGATTTTACTTTATCTCTTGCATTCTAGATAAGTCTCAGGAATTCAAGCATAAGGACATGGATGGACTACAGAGAAACAAAATCCCTATCACAATAGTGCTCAGGGAATAGATAGTGGAGAGGAAGCTGTTCTTTGCCAATTTGTTAGTTCTTTTGTGATATATAGGCTTTCTGTCAGATTTTTATGAGCTTTTCTTTATGCATAAAAATTTGGCAAAAAGTTTCTCTTTGTGTGTGACTGTGTGCGTGTGTGTTTCAAGAAGTTTTAGAAGCAAAAAATAAAACAAAATCTTACCAATAATGTAATGACAAATTTTTGTACGAATTTGCATCATGACAAAGAATCAACTCATTTAGTGAATCTGCTAGCTTCAATTATTCATGACAGAATCATGACTCAGTCAAGACAAACAACTGGATACAAGTTCAGAGTGAAACAGACTACTAAGAAACCAGGTGTTCCGGCACAGTTCCATTAGTAGCTGGTGACATGGAGGCTGAAGGGCACATGGAATGCATTCTGTGCTTGGTATGAGAACATGGCATATTTGTGCTAAGATGGTCAGTGATTAAACGCATATCTTCTTGGTCATGAGAATGACTGCTCTGCTAGGGGTAAACAGGTAAAGCTTGCGTATGGGATTAGAACTTAAGAGTAAGGAGCCAAGCACTCCATCATGTTCATAAACACTAAGCTATATCTTGATCATTTTATCTAAGATATTTAAAAAATATTTTAGAATTAGCTAAATTCTATGAAGTTATAGAATCCGAAATAAAAACCAATCATCCCCAAAGGAAGGAATTGTAATCTAGAGAGCACAAGCAGCACAGGAGGAGTTCTCCAGAAGCAGGTACTGAAATGGAGTTTGGAGAGAAAGATGGCACTTAGGGATCTAAGTGCATGAAGAAGAAAGCAGTACTACATGAAGGAAAAACTGAAACATAACTTATGTATTACAAAGCTTTGGCCAGTATTATCATCAGATCCATAACAGACTGAAAGGACTGGGCCTTTGTTCCCCTCTCTTACTCAGTTAGAGAGTGTAGGTTGTCCAGAAAGAGTGTCTTGACAGAGACTATTTCCTGACTTCATTTCCTGTATCCAGACAGTAAGTTTTATTTTGAAACCCCAAGTCAAGACTAGAAATCAGATCCCTAAGGGAATCCTTGTACTCTAGTGTTTAATTAATAAAAATAATAGACTGCTTTTTCTTATGAAAAAATTGGAGGAAAAATATATTTAATATGATTTCCCTGTCAAAGTCAATCACAAATGAAGTGTACCAAATGACCTATATAAAATTAAATCATTTGACAAATGAAATCACATTCAGAAGAGATATCTACAAATGTTCAGGAATGTTTGTTTTAATCTGACATGCTGAAATCTGAAAATAGAGTGAAATGAAAATAACTAAATGAGCAAAATATAATTCAGGTGTCTTAGTATACATTAATAGGTATAGTAAAATGTATGTATGAACAACAATGAAACTGCTTCCACTGTCACAGAATTTTCTTCTTTCTAAAACTAAAGGAACAGAAAAAATACATAACAGAGAGATTAATGATATATGGCCCTTCCCATGATCAAGAGTTCATAACCCAATTTCAGGAGACACTTTAACAGATAACAACCATGAAACTCAATAACTGCATTTTGAATTACACCTGCTGAAGAATAATCTAGCTCAGTCCTGGAGTATGAGCAGTGTGGGAACAGCAAGTAAGATCTGAAAGAAAAGGCTGTTTCTGCTTCCAGCATTCTCACCATGTTCATCTACTGCCAGGAAAAGAACAGAGGGCTCATCCTTAAAGAAAGGCAAAAAGTCATCTGACTAATGCTTCTAATGTAAATCTTTGTACCCCCAAATGTCTGCTCATTCTGGCATTTAGAAATCCATGTTTTGTCATCTGAAAGCAAAATCTGATTATTCTTATGCCCTTTTCAAGTCCAATACACAGAATTTACAGTCAAAAATCCCAATTTAGGGAGTAAAACCAATATAAAATTCATGTTCATTGTGTGTATGCATGTGGGTGTAAGGGTTTTGGCTGTGGAAATATACAAGACAGCGAATTTCCTCTGGTGAGCAAACTCCTGAGGAATAACAAATGCCTTGTTTTCCACAGCTGAAATATTCTGCAGTTTCTCCCAGGAACTAGTAAGATAACTAGTATATGCACAGGGCCTGGGAAAGTTTCTGTGCAAAGGTGCATGATGCCTAGCTGCTGTGGTAATGTCCTCCATGAGGAGGCTCTGTGCTAGAGCCTTATCAGCCTCGACCTTGATCTCAGACACTCAGCTCCTAGAAACAAAGGAACTCTCTTGTTAGACAAGCATAATGTTTCACCAAGTTCCACTGCTCCTGAACCTGCCACATAACAGTAACTTTAAACAATGAACTTTCTTGAAAGCTAAACAAAGCTCCTAACATTGCACATTGCAACTTAGTATATAACTGAGAAATAAGCTGCACAGTGTTGCTGACTCTGTAACTTGCCTAATGATACAATAAATAATGTACTAATGATACCAGTGACCTAAGGTAACCTATTGATGAAAATAAAACCAGCAGCTTGGAAGAGCAGCCATGTTTGCCTCTGCATCGTGCCTCTGTGGCTCCTTTGATATCTTTACATGTGGGTGTGGGTATGCATCCTACAAACACGTGTGGGCATGTGTGCATGCGCGCACACACACACACACATATTACATATAAAATATATATATATGAAAGGGAAAATTTTTACTTTTCTTTCTTTTTGAAATACAAAGAGTAGTCAACAGTATATGAGGAAAGTTAAATGCATGCAAAATAATAACTAAATCAAACAAAATGGAAAACTAATAACAAATGAAAATAAAGGAGAGAACAGAGCATAATTAATATTCTTTATAGAGATTTGAAAAATACTGCTTTTGTAAAAGAAAATTAGGGTGCTACAAAGAAGGAACAATCGTATGATAGACAGATTCTGAAGAGGATAAAAAGTAAAACACCAAAAATGTAAAATGTCAGAAGGGGCTAGGAGAAGAACCAAGGAAATCTCCCAGAACAGATTTTTTAATAAAGAGAAAGAGAGAGAGAGAGAAAGAAAAAAGAACAATACATATACAGTTAATCCAGTTCAATATTTAGCTTACAAGGAATTCCTAAAAGAAAATATGGAGATAATAAAATAAAAAATAATAAAGGATTATTACCAGCAGTAAGGAGAAACAAGCTGTCAAACTAAAATGGAATACAAAAAGAAAGAGAGTAAACCTTGACACTTGCTCATAAAATTTCAGGTAATAGTAAGAATAAGGAATAAAATTTTCACTGGGTGTGATGGCACGTGCCTATAATCCCAGCAGCATGGGAATCTGGGGCAGGAGGATCACAAGTTCAAAGCCAGCCTCGGCAACTTAGCAAGGCCCTAAGCAACTCAGCGAGACCCAGTCTAAATAAAATACAGGAAAGGGCTAGGAATGTGGCTCAGTGGTTAAGTGCCCCTGAGTTCAATCCCTAGTACCAAAAAAAAAAAGCAAAATATTTAATAACTTCTACAAAAGAATGGGACTAGCATCCAATATCTTGTCAAAAATCTACAGTAAAAAATGGAAAAATCAGCTTTAAATTACAGCGGAAACTTGAAACATAATATTATGTCAATATAGCAATCAGGCATGAAGGCACTTTCAAATGTGTACAAGCTCAAAAAGTTAATTTTACAAATATCTTGCCTTAAAAGTTTTTAGGAAGTATAGATATTATAGCAGCATTAAAGGAGGAGTTAAAGATAAACAGAAATAAACCACAAATACAGATGGGCTATACTTTTCTTATTTCTATAGCAAGGGAAATAGAATTTAACAGAAGTGCCCACACAGAGAAGAGGCAGAATCTACTTTTGTGTGGCATTTACCTGGAACATTTATTCCTGTTAGGCACCTGGCCGCTAGTGAAAATCCAAATCCATGCTTTTACACTATTATCTCATTTTCATTGCATAAGTACTGAACCTCACTACCCATTTACTTCTGATGGCCAACATCAGTGTCCACGTGTCCCTTAAAAAAATTGATAACTGCACCTTTGCAGGCTCAGAAAATGTGCTTCTTTCCCATGGCAAAGTCACACAAAAAAAAAAAAATGAAAGAAAAAAAAAGAAAAGAAAAAACAGTAAAAGACTACATGCATAAAACGCAGGCAGCAGTGGACCCCAATCTAGGAAAGCAGAGAAGATGAAGTGCTAAGATGACATGTGTGCAGAAAGCTAGTGGACACTACTGAGTCCTCTTCTAAAGAGAAGAATGTAAAGCTCTGGGAGGGAAAGTTTCATGAGAAGTTCCATTATGCACATTTAGAATTTCTTTTTCTTTTAGCTTTTTGCATTTTCACTTTTTTTAGTTCTCTACTGAACACATGTCTAGGTGAAACTGAAGGAAATGTTTTTGATTCTCTATTAAGGAATAAGAATTTGAACTTTGGATTGTTCTTGTTATTGCTTTGACATTGTTCTTCAGAATTAGACATTTTCACCATTTTTGCTGTTTCAATAAAAGCCTCAAAATTTAAAAAAGAAGAACTACAAACTTAAAATGATATAACTCAAGAAAAATTTCCAAGAAAAAGGGCTAATTATAAAACTGTGATTAGTGGATTGGCAAATAGATCTATGTTAAAACGCTTGTCTGGCATGTGTGTGACTCTGGATTCAATCTCTAACGCAGTAAAAACAAACAAAAACCTATGATTGGATATAGAGAACTACAAGGAACAGGAGAAACCTGGGACTAGCCATAGTAGAACTTTGCATGTGGAGATTGAAGGCCAAAATTAGGGAAGAAGACAAATTCACGCAGAATAGGCCAACTGGTAAAGAGCAGTAATCTTAGTTTAAGGGATAAAATGAATATTAGAGAGGGGTCAGGAGAATAAACACAGCTCCTATCTCTTTATGCTTTCATGTTTCCTGCTGGAACTCTTCAAGACTAAACCAACTGGAAGCCAGAGGGCAAGGAAGCAATGTGACAGAGCCAGTTTCCTCAGGAAGAGCAGAGTTGGGGTGGATCTAAAAGGGAAATGAAATTTTGCACAATTGTTATCCTCCATTACATAATCTTTTCAACCAATTCTATTTCCTTTGCAACTCTTGTCTTATAATGCTTCATCTTCTCATGATGTATATGTAGGATTTTTGAAAATGGGTTTTAATGTAATCCATTGATGCCAGACGTAAGAAAAGTTCAAGATATAGCATTTATGCCATAATAAAAGAGCTGAAGCTCAAGTCTTTCACTGTTTATGGGTGGAAGTTTCAAGTCACAAAGAATCAAAAAACCATGAAGAGTATATGAAGAGACCTGTGAGTGCAATCATTTTTTAATTAGAAACACACTACTCAGAGATATGTTAACTTTACATTGGAAAGATCTGAAGTTGTCTTGGTAATGGAACTATGAAAAATATGAAATGTTACAATTAGTAAAGAAAGAATCTAGAGCTTAAGGATCATTGGTTATTTCTCTTCTTTTGTTTGCACACTTTGTTTAAGATGAACATTGGGAAGATATCCACCAACTCTCTTCAACCATTGGCAAACATGGTGAATGATATCACCATTTGGCTCCAAAGTACATAAAAATAAACCTGGGCTCTATATTATATATGTTATCACAGGAACACAGGACTCACTGGAAACAAATCTGGGTGCTAACAATAAGTTCATTCTAAGATTTCTCTGAAAAACTAACAGTTGTATTTGCTACTTATGTAAGCTACTTTGAACATAAGCTCATCTTTGATACATATAAAGAAGATACAAAGTAGATAGATCATTTGTGAATTTAACAGATTTAAAAATTAAAGGAGATGGTTTTTAAAGACTGACAACTTTATATTGTACATAGAAAATCTCAGCTTTACTAGGTGAAATAGCTTTACATCCAGGGATTCTTGTTGCTTTTTTTCTACCCAACTGTTCACTACCTGCCCTTTGCAATGGAGTAAACTACTCATTAATTTTGTGTATTTGGTGTGTGACATTTTCCATTCTCAAAATCCTTGTGATAAATTATACCACACAGTGGAAACAACTATAGAACAAAACAAAAACACACCACATGTGGTCTGCTAACCAGGTTCCTGTCAAACAAAATTGGATGCTGGGTTCCCATGGTTTCCTTTGAGTAGTAAAAGAGAAAATGTATGCTCAGAAGTGCCATTTCTGTAAATTGCTTAAGAAAAAATCTTCATATTGGTGGAGCCTAGAAAATATTTCAGTTGCAAAAAAGCTGTATGGACCAAGTTATACATTTTATTTCTCTGCTAGCACAAAGGGAAAACATTCTTTACAAGAACATGGAGCAGAAATAATAATAGGTCCCATTTTTCCCATTCAGGAATAAATCTCATTTAAAGAAAAGTTATTTTAATGAGGAAATGCTTTATCCTATCTTGCTAAATAAGAATTTTTAAATATCACATAGTATGATGTTGGAAAGAGAGACAGTGCATACCAAAAGGAAAAGAACCAGGACTTGGCCCTCTGAGTATTAACCTCCAGAAATCAATACATAATGGATGAGATTAAACATCATCAGGAGCCTCCTAACAAGAAGGAATGTCACCAAAACCAAAGCAGGAAAACCATAACCTACAAACATAATCATGTCTGTCAAGATTTGAAGAACAGCCTTAAATCAATTGATGAGAGGAAAATAGCTAGAAGAAAAAGGAAAAATAAAGTCACTTGCATCAAAGAGCATTCTACACAAGGCTGTAGAAAGGCAATCCAGGAGGTCTGTGTTTCATTGGATTTATCCAGAATTCTCCAAAGCAATGAAAACCTGTGTCCAGAAGAACAAGGCTCAAGTGTCTGTTTACAGAGGCCTCCATCATCAAACTTTTCCAGACTGCAAAAAGCATCCCAAAACTATTTTCTAACAATCAATTAAATTGTCCATGTTCCTATCATCAATAAACATTCTGAGAGGTGGCAAAGGAAGAAAATAGCCTCAATGTTAAGTAAACAGATTGAAATTTCAAGATCCATGCCAGTTACTCATTAATCCCCAACAGTAGCTGAGTTTTGAAAGCATTTCTGAAATTCTTTTTATGGACCCAAAAGGTGGAGAACAGATCCTAAATTCTTCTTCAACTGAATATTATGAGTACCCAGCCTAACATCTTCCCTAATATTGTTGTGTCAATACTTTTTAACTATTACACCCACTTACTTAACACCTTTTATTTCTTAAAAAATAGCTATTTTATTTTAACTATAAAAGAAATACAATTTAGTGGAAAAAATTGAAAAGTATAAAGGAAGATTTTTAAAAATTCAATATCTATCAACATTATGATATATATCCAGTTTTAAATTTTTTAGATTTGATTTAAATTTTTATCTTCATATTGTGATGTAAAATCTACTTTAAAAAAAGTACATAAATAGCATTTCCACTGTTTTCCACTCCAACGTCTTGTCCAGCCACCTTCCTCCACTTACCTGTAAATCATAATCCTAACTTTATCCTCTCCTCACTAAGTTCCAACCTATTTTCCAAATTAGCAACAATTTTCAAAAAAGATTAGTATTGTAAATTATTCCTAATCAAAAGGATGTGTAATAAACATTCATGCTGTTTTAAAATTTTAGTTCTACTATGTGAAATTAGGTAACTGTGAAGTTACAAGGGACCTAGTCCATCTACAACTGCCCCCACTTCTGTTAGCAACTGAAATTTTGAAGGATTTCCCTAACCAGCCTTGGATTCAAAAACTCATTAGAAGTGCTCACAGAACTCAGTCATCTTTTAACATTGACACTGAAAAGTTTCATACTCATAGCTATGGCTTATTCCAGAAAACAATATAGAGATTAAAATTAACCAAAAGAAGCAGCACATGGTTCAGAAACCAGGGAAAACTACCAAAGAACTTTCACTATAGTCCCCCATGGAGTCAGGATGGTTTTCCCACCATTGAAATGTGATGATACACATGGAATATTGTTGCCAATGAAGGAAGCTCACCTGACCCATTGGTGTCCAGAGTATTTATTGGAAAGCTATCATGTAGGGATGACTGACTTCCCATAAGACTAGTCTCAGTTTCCATTTCCTCCATTTCCATACTTGACTAAAGCTCCATCCTAAATCATGTTGCTACCATCCGGTTTCACCCAGGATCCTTGCCCTAGATCCTTGATTTTCACTATTTGAGGTGGCCAGCTCCCACTCTAAATCATATCCAGTGTGACATAAGGCCCCTTGCCAAGGACAGTCTTCTCAGCTAGGACATTCCAGGAGTTTAGAGATAACTTCAAGAAGCTGAGGGCAAAGGGTAGGCCTCATTTGGGGTGAGGTTAAATTCTTTATTATAAAATTATTATTTTTATAATATTTATTACAATGTAATTATTTATTTGGTGTCTGAATTAAATCTTTCCCTAGCCCTAAATTCACAATATTCTGTTATCTTCTAGAACTTTGTCATCCTTTAACAGTTTGAAATGGATATTTTCTGTGATTGAAGTGACCTGTCCAATTTCCCCCTACAAAGATAACTCCTTGTTTCAGAAACACATATCTAAAACACTTATCTGCCCTCCTTGTTATAGACAGATGTAACCAGACAAGTATCTGTTTATTTATGTGTCCATTTCCTGCTTTTCTATTCTGCTCCATTAGTGTTTTATCTACTCTTGTGTCAATTTTATAACATTTTAATTAAAACCATACTTTTATAATGAAATTTTATATCTAATAGTATAAATCTTTCATTAAATTCTAATTTGCATGTTCCTTTGCACTTTTATCTAAACTTTAAAATCAGCTTACTAAATATCACCCCCAACAAAAACCAAAACAAAACAACAAAACCCATTTAAATTTTTATTGAGATTTTTAATGATTGTCTGGTTTTGAGGAATTGAAATGGAATCTCAACATAATTGTGTTTTCTCATCCATAGATAACATTTCCACTTATCCAATTATATTAGTATTTGCATATTTAAAGAGTAGATAATTTTTAATATTTTTTAAGTTTCATTCTAAGTCCTCCTTTTAACCTCAAATATACTGTTATATTACTTCATCAAGTTTATGTTTTATAGACTTCTCCACATACTATTGCATTTGCTTTCCATTCCTTCTGGATTCTCAGAATTCTATCAAGTATCAAGTACATCAACTTGTCTGCTATCTACACTTTAGAATCTTGATTTGCAACAGGCTTTTTGTAGCAAACTCTGTTTTGTTTTGTTTTGTTATTTCTGAAAAATGTCTTTATTTTTCTCTCCTGGAAAGAAATTGCTTTCTTGGTATGTAACTCTAGGTTGACAGTTATTTTATTCAGGCATGTCAAAGATTTTTTTAAGACTTGTGGTTTTTGTTAAAAAAATTTTAAAAGGGGGGATAATATTTTTAAATTGTTCTAAATCAAACTGATTGGAGATTATTACTGTGAATATATTTGTGTATATTTACCCTATTGTTTTAGGCCCATACATGATATTCATTTACAAAACAGATTCTAATTTTTGAAACTTGATTTTTTTTATTTGACAACATCGATTTTTTTTTTTTTTTTTACTTATAGCTAACACTTTCAAAATCTCAGCTTCAAATAGCAGAGGTTCATTGTTTTCAGATCACTTCTGTTCAGGCTCACTCAGCTAATCACTGAGATCAGTCAGAACGAAGAACATAGTTTGCTATGTATCTGAAATAGGTGAAGAACCAGATAGGACCTGCCAACAGCATTAATTGTCATTAAAACTATCTTTTCCTGTGCACTTTCATTCACAGATGATGAAATTAAATCCAAAGATGTTTCTTTTACTTACAATGATACAGCCATTTTCTGACCTAAATCTAATCAACATCTGTCATCCTCAGGGCATCTACAGCATATGCCCAGTGCCTGACACCCTGGCTCACTACTGCTCTTCCCCTTTTAGATTTATGCTATTAGACTTTGACATTATACAAGGGATATGGTCTATGCGTATGGACGCTGATTATAACAAATGGCTTCCTACTCTCCATGTTTATGCTGTTTGTTTCATCTTTTTCAATAAAAGGAATTGAGATAGCCAAATATTATAAAGCTGATACAAAGCCAGAGGATAAAAATATTTGAAATATGCTGCCAGTGAGATTATACATAAGCACTAATTTGTATATATGTCTGAATTCACTTTTGCTCTTAAAACTGCTTAATTTTGCTAATATCTACTGGTAGAGAATAAAATTTAAAATTGAAAAATATAATAAAAACTACATAGTTCTGAAATGGGCCAAGAAAAATAATCAGATCAGTAGTAAATTTCTATAGAAAATAAGACATTTTATCTCCAGGAAGGTAAGATGAGTAATATTTAATAACAAGTTTTCATAGTATATTTGAGGTTTAATAATTATGACTCAAAGTTTAATTTTTCTATTAACTTATGTCCAATATTTTGATTTGTAAACTTACAGAGAATAATTTTTGTCATTATAGTCATTATCATTGAGGAAAAAAATAATCTATTAATTTGAAAATTAGTTTTACTAGTAGAAAAAAATTATAAGAATACTTTTTCCACTTCTCACAAAGATGCATATAGTGTAGAGGGAGTCTTAGGTTTAATAATCTCTTGAAGTTATTGTAATAGTTTAAATTTACATTCATATAATATCTTCTTCAAAGGTATGTCCTCTTCCACACTATGGTCTCTAAGAAAGCAGTGATCTTTGTCCATTTAAACATAGCATCACACCAAGAGTGACTGTAGATACATGACTGGAACATGGTAGGAGCTAAATAATAAATATTTATTGACTCTGGAATGAATAAAGATAATAAGCATTCAAATCACATAATTACCCGCATTTTAAATCTATGCTCATTAAGCATAGATTTCTAATACTACATGACAATTCATCTAATCTATTGATAGTTCATTTTCAACTGTTAATTGCTGAAGTACAATCCTGACTTTTTACAAAATGTGTAATTTGTGATTATTTTAGCATGACTCACCATGTGTGAGTTTACCCAGTTTTCTGACATTAATACAAGGTTGAACACGGTTGAGATTAGATTTAGGACCGTGGTGAATTGACCAAGTGATGCCCAAATAAGAAGCAAGAACTGTGAAACCCTGAGTTTCCTATACTTGCAAATGAACAATTTAATCTGACAAGAAGTTCAAACTTAAATACAAATTGAGCAAAGAGTAAATTCAGCACTTTTAGGTATGCATTCAATGTCTGTTTATCTTTCAGACATACAAAAGCAAGAACTTGTCTTACACACTCATGTATCTCCAGTCCTAGCAAGGTTTCTGGTGAAACAGTAGCTTTCCACAAAAATATGTTCAGTGAATAAATGGCTTATTTTGATATAAAATTAAAAATCAATGTCTTCTATTCCCTCCTGTATTGGCTATAATTTACTCCTTAGGGATGCAATGGAATGTTGATGATATTTGGAAGGACACATATAATAAGTTAATTTCAACATGACTATTGATCTCTCAAGTTCTGCCTTATTCTTCTCTACTCTAATAGCTCTAGTTTCTTCTACAATTTCACAATGGAAGACTTTCCACACTAGTTGCTATCTTATGACCATTTTGTATTGTTTACATCCCTTCTAATGTGCACCACTAAGCATTGACTGCAGTACTTGAACTATTTATAAACTGCAGCTCTGGGGAAGAAACACATAAGAAAGTATTTATTGGAAGACTAATACAAAATACATAAAAGTAAAACAAACTGCAGCAATAAATGTTTGTTGTAAGCAAAGATTTGAGTATTATGGGAAAAGGAAAAGAACAAAATATAAGAAAACGATATAGCTTTATAAATAAAGGAAAATCAAATACAGAGAGAGAGATTGGGTATTAATTAAAATGGGCATGGTTGGGATAGAGAAGTGTGATATATATTCTATGAAATTGCAGAGAGCTAAGCTCTGTTCAATGAGTAAACTTTAAAATAAGAACTATTTTAGTGTAACAATTACACCTAACTTAATACTGACCAATATAAGGAGCATATGCCATGGACATACCTGGACATGCTGGGGACTCACTGGGTTGCTAGCCATAAGGAACAGCCTGCTTGCAATTGATGGGGGCTGTAAGGGACCCCTAACCATAGGCCTACAATTGATAGGGAGCTTAGCCCATGCACATGTGCAAAGAAAGGCCCAGTTGCAATTATACTATCTCACTGGACATAACCAATGGACAATGGCTTTTCCTGAGTGTAACCAATCACCAGCCCACACCACCAACTTGGAACTGCTTTTAAACTGCTTGTCCTGCCACATTTTGGGGCTTGCTCCAAGGATATCAGTGAGACTGGCCACCTTGCTGTCCATCCCTGGATCAGTTCCACCATTCCCTGATGTCCAGCCATCGGCTGAAGAGAACTACCAGACAAGGACAATGTCTGCTTTTTGGCTAAGAGAAGTCACCTGGCATTAGAGGTACTTTAGGGCTCGTGGTTACCTTAGGATTGTGTGAATTAATTGTAATGTTTAGTTGCCCTAGGATTATATGAATTAATTGTATTGTTTAGTTGCCCTAAGATTGTGTGAATTGCAGGTAGTGCTTAGTTGCCCTAGGATAGTGTAACTTACCTATAGTGTTTAATTAGTGTGCATCAAATGCTAGTTGGGGTGCTCCAGAACACCCAACACTTTTTGCATTAATTAATTATATTTGATGATTGTTGTGATTGAACATACACTTGCATTTAAAGACAATCTGCCTCCAAGTAATTACTAATTATTTATGCCACTCGTGACAACCAATGATTTCCATCAATAGAAAAAACTGCCTCCGAGGACATAAAATGATTAATTTTTTTTTGAAATTTTTTTATGACTTCTCAGCTCTTCTGTATTCCCCTGGGATTTTATTCTTGCCTTGATTATTGTTTTACCATCCTGTGATGCATCACATAAAATCCATTCTTCCAAGAATAAAGACCATTAGTCTTTTAAGTTTTAGTTTCATTTCTAGTGCCTAACATATTGCTCAACACTCTATAGGTTGAGGTCCTCTATAACTCTGCTGAATTCATGGGTTAGATGAATGCTTAGAAAATATTCATGTATTTGAATAAAGGCACCAAGCAAGTTATTTCTCAATTTCTTTACAGAATTTGAGGCAGGTGTTATGGTTTAGATATGAGATGTCTCTCAAAAGTTCATGTGTGAGATAATGCAAGAAAGTTCAGAGGTAAAGTGATTGGGTTATAAAGGCCTAAACTCAACCAATGTCTTAATCCACTTGAATGGATCAACTGGATGGGAATTGTCCACAGGTATGATGTAACTACAGGAGGTAGGTCCTCTGAAATTGTGAGTGCCAAGTAAACTTTTTTCCTCTAAAATTGTTCTCATTTGGTCTTTTAGTCACAATGACAAAAAGCTGACTAAAACAAAAGGCATCCACAAAGCTATGATTAGTTTTCAAAACAAAAATAACTTGGAAAATAACCCGTGGCAGTTAATCTTGTGTACACTGCCCAAGAATGTGTCAGTAATCAGAAACAAAAATCTACCTGAAAAATAATTTAAGGGAGGTGTGAAAAAATAATTAGTGTTGGCCAAGGTATTTGATATATCATAATTACTTAGGTTATACATTTTCATTACAAAGTAACTTTGGAGACTAGGGATTAACCAGATGGTAACTGCATGCAGGTAAAATGTGGCTAAGGGAGGTCCCTGGGGGTGTGCCTTTGGTTATATATTATGTCCAGTTAATCAATAATCAATGAATTTATACACTGATTATATTAAGATTCTCCTAACCCAATCATTTTACATATTAACTTTCCTATGTTGTCTCACACATAAGTTTTGGGGGACTCTTCACATCTAAACCATAACATTGTGCCCTGGCCCCCAAAAGGCTCATGGCCATCTCACAAAGCAAAGTACATTTAATCTATTTCCAAGAGTTCTCATAGTCTGAACAGTTTCAAAATTGCCAAAAATCCAAGTCCAAAGTCTCCCTTGAGACTGAAGGCAAACTTTCTGCATGACCTCCTGTAAAAATCAAAAGCAGATTACATATATTCATATAAAGGCACATATTAAACATCTCCATTCCAAAAGGAAGTCATAGAAGCACAAAAAGAAGGGATGTGGCCACAGCAAGACCAAAACCCAGCTGGGAAAACAAGTCTTATAGTTTCTTGTCTGGCATCTGAAACACATGGAATCCTAATTGTTTTCTCCAAAGGGTTTGTGTAACTATGCCCCTATGACTTTTCTGGTTGCAGCCCACATGTCTTCTTTCTTGACTTGACTCTCCTCAATTCCTTCAGCTTTATTCAACAGATGTTCCTTGATTCTGGTCTTTCTTTCTTTCTTTCTTTCTTTCTTTCTTTCTTTCTTTCTTTCTTTCTTTCTTTCTTTCTTTCTTTTTCTTTCTTTCTTTCTTTCTTTCTTTCTTTCTTTCTTTCTTTCTTTCTTTCTTTCTTTTTTGTACCAGGGATTGAACCAAGGGATGCTTAACCACTGAGCCATATCCCCAGCCCTCTTTTTGAGTTGCTTAGAGCCTCACTAAGTTGCTGAGGCAGGCTTTGAACTCCCAATCCTCCGGCCTTAGCCTCTCAATTCCCTGGGAAGTACAGACATTTCTTAATCTTGAAGGTCTCCACTGAACCACTGCCACTTTGGCTTTCTTCTCATATCTCCACACATCACCTTCTCAGAGGCTGCCTGTAGGAACTCAAACCCTGGTGCACTTTGGCCTCCCAGAACTTCCTTTAAAATATCAATGGAAGCCTCCATGACCCTTTAACTCCAGTATCCTGCATTCCTGCAGAACCAACACCACGTGGTTGCCACCAAGGTCTGCCACTATCTCAAGCAGTAGCAAATTTCTCTTTGAGCCATGGCTGTAGCAGCCTCCAAGTACCTGAGCAGTTGAAGATGGTGAAATAACTTCTTTGGCCCCCTTGTGCAAGCAGAGTGCCCCCATGACCTCTTCTCAAAGGAATTTTTGTTTTTACATTCTTGAGCCCCAGATGGGTGTGGTCTTGCCAATTCCTGGGATGCCCATAAGCCATCTTTCCTATCGTCTCTGGTTGAAGTATTTAGTGTTGCTTTAGTTAGTGACTGTTATGTCTTTAATAGCCACAACTTCCTCAGTCCCAGTTTTACTAACAGTTTTCTGGCCAAACTGCAAGTTTTAAAATTTTTTCTGCTTTGCTTTTTGCTCCCAATTATCACAATAAACCATATCCATGCCACTGCCTGAATACTATGCTGCCAAAAAATTTCTTCCACCAGATTAAAAAGTCCATCATTTTTAAATTCAGCCTTAGAGAAACTGTCAGGACAAAAGCAAAGTGTAGACAATATTTTAGCTAGATTGTAACCTGCATGGCCCCTAGTCCAATTTTCAATAGAGTCCTTCTTTTTCTCTGTAACCTCTGGAGCCCTGTCTTTACTATCTGCAGTACTATCAGTATTCTGGTATTCTTAACCCCCACAGAATTGCCTACTAAGGTCCACTCACAACATTCTAAAGGTTTTCCAGCTTGTATTGCTAAATTTTTCAAAATTCCTCCCACAATTCCAAAAAGATCGAAAAGCTTCTGAACCACATGGTAAGGTTAGTCACAGCAATGATGCCACTCATGGTACCAATATCTGTTTTAATTAGCTTTTTTACTGCTGTTACTCAAAAGACCTGACAAGAACAATTTTAAGGAGGAAAAGTTTATTTTGGATTTATATTTTCAGAGGTTTCAGTCCATAGATGACTGACTCTGTTGCTCTGGACTGGAGGGGAAGTAGAATATAATGGCAAAAAGGTGTGATGGGACCACCCCCCAGCCCGGCCCACCACTGGGAAGAGTGAGTGACTGGTCCCCAGCCAAGCCCACATCACTGAGGAGAGAGTGGGCATTGTGGTGCCCCATCTACAATGCATGGCTTCCTAGTCCACTTCCATCCTGGGACACCATAACCCTCCCCCCACACACACACAGTAGCCTCCACCTTGGGACAATGGACAAGGCTTGGAAGTGGCAGCTCACCACAGCATTGCATGCCACAGTGCTGCATCCCCAAAACAGCCACCTAAAGCCACTTCATGGCTGTTCTCCCAGCCCAATCTCTGAAAGCAGTACCTTCCATCTTGGAACATCCCCACTGCCATCATGGGTTACCTCCGCTGCAGCCACTGCCATCTTCAGTTGGGCAGCTACCGTATTAGGAACAAGCATGGGCCTAAAAGCCCAACATCAAGATACCTACAGGTTTGATGCTGCCATTGCCATCAACTAGGGATGTGGCTGCTCCATTGAGGGAAAATAGCCAGGACCTAAAAGACAATCACCAAGGACCCTGCAGGTTTGGTTACACCAGAGGTATTCCTGCTAGCCAACTTCTTTTGATTCCTTTTTCACTCTTCCTATAATATAATACTTCAATATTCACACCTCCTACTTCAGAAACACCACATCCAACCCTCTCTCCTTTCTCTCTCTGTCCACAATTAGAAACTATAGACCCTTTGTCAAACCTACTGTTTATAATATAGATATTGATTGCATACATCATTTCTGTTGAAGGCAAAAAAAAAAAAAAAAAAAACTATAATCATCTAAATAGGATCTATTGGTTTAAGGTTTCAGATTGTATACATTAGGTATTGTTAATATTGATCTTCCCCTTACAGGAGAGAAATCGAAAACCTGCAGGGACAGGTTTATAGGATAGAAACTGTAAAAACCTCAGATCTGCAATGCTAAAAGGGAAGACACACAAACAACACAAAAAACAAGGGAGGAGAGTACCCTAAACAAACCAAGATGATACAATAATAGAATCCATAGGCGGCACAGAAGAAATGTTAGAGAAGGAGTTCAGAATGCACATAATTAAAGTGATCTGCAAAGTAAAGAATGATATGAGAGAGCAAATACAGGCAAAAATTGACCACTCCAATAACGAGATGAGAGAAAATACAGGTAGCAAAACACTACTTCAAGAAAGAGATAGAGATTCTGAAAAGAAACCAAACAGAAATCCTTGAAATAAAGGAAACAATAAACCAAATTAAAAATTCAATGGAAAACATCACCAACAGACTTGATCATGTGGAAGACAGAACCTCAGATGATGAAGACAAAATATATAATCTTGAAAATAAAGTTGACCACACAGTGAAGACGGCAAAAAACAATGAACAGTCTCCAATAATTATGGGATAACATGAAAAGACCAAATTTAAGACTTCTCAGGATAGTGGAAGGCACAGAGATACAAACTAAATGAATGTATAATCTTTTCAATTAAATAATATCAGAAAATTTCCCAAACCCAAAGAATAAGTTGGAAAAGTAAATACAAGAGGCTTACAGGACAACAAATGTACAAAATTACAACAAATCCACACCAAGCACATTATAATGAAAATATCTAGCATACAGAAAAGGGATAGAATTTTAAAAACTGCAAGAGAAAACTTTTAGATTATAAAAAGGGGGAAACCAATTCGGATCTCAGCAGATATTTCAACCCAGACACTCAAATCTATGAGGTCGTGAAATAACATATAGCAAGCTCTGAAAAAAAACTGATGCCAACCAAGAATCTTATATCCAGCAAAATTAAGCTTCAGATTTGATGATGAAATAAAAATCTTCCGTGATAAACAAAAGTTAAAAGAATTTACAATGAGAGGCCTGCACTACAGAACATTCTCAGCAAAATATTCTATGAAAAGGAAGTAAAAAATAACAATGAAAATCTGCAAAGGGAGGAATTACACTAAATGAAACGTCAATCAAAGGAGAAACCAAGTCAAGTTAAAAACCAAAAATAAACCAAAACAATCAGGAATACAAACCATATATCAGTAATAACCCTAAATGTTAATGGCCTAAACTCATCAATGAAAAGACATAGACTGGCAGATTGGATTTTAAAAAGACCCAATAACATGCTATCTTCCAGAGATTCATCTCACAGAAAAAGACAACTATGGACTGAAGGTGAAAGGATCAGGAAAAACATATGACTTACGTGAACCACATAAACAAACAGGGGTTTCCAACCTCATATCAGATAAAGTCGACTTCAAACCAAAGTTAGTCAGAAAGGACAAAGAAGATCATTTCATACTGCTTAAAGGAATCATACATCAACAAAACATAACAATATTAAATATCTATTCCCCAAACAATGAGGCATCTATGTGTGTGTGTGTGTGTGTGTGTGTGTGTGTGTGTGTGTGTATCAAGCAAACATTTCTCAAATTCAAGAATTAAATATACCAAAACAATAATTCTGGGTGACCTTAATACACCTCTCTCACCACTGGATAGATATTCCAAACAAAAACTAAAAAAAGAAACTATAGAATTCAATAAAGCAATTAATGTAATTTAGACTTAACAGACATATATAGAATATTTCATTCATAAGTAAGCGAACATACTTTTTTCTCAGCACATGGATTCTTCTCTAAAGTGGACAATATGTTATGCCACAAAGTAAGTCTTAGCAAATACAAAAAATTTAGAAATACTACCCTGCATCCTATCAGACCATAATGGAATGAAATCAGAAATCAATGACAAAATAAAAAGTAGAAGCTACTCCATCACCTGGAGACTAAGTAATATACTGTTGAATGATGCGTGGATAACAGAAGACATCAGGGAGGAGATAAAAAAATTCTTATGTAAATGAGAACTTCAATACAACATATCAAAATCTCTGAGACACTACGAAGGCAGTACTAAGAGGACAGTTCACAGCATTGAGCTCATTCCCTAAAAGAATAAAAAGTCAACTAATAAATGACCTGACATTATATCCCAGGGTCCTAGAAAGAGAGGAACAAACCAACACCAAAAGAAGCAGAAGACATGAAATGATTAAAATTAGGGCTGAAATCAATTAAATTGAAAAACAAATAAAGAATTGAAAAAATTCACAAAACAAAAAGCTAGTTGTTTGAAAAAACAAATAAAATTGATAAACATTTAGCCAACCTAACCAAAAAAATAAGAGATAAAACTCAAACTACTAAAATTCATAACAAAAAAGGAGATAACATGGACATTTTTGAAATGAGAAGATAATTAGAAATTATTTTAAAAATTTATACTCTAATAAAATAGAAAATCTTGAAGACACTGACAAATTTCTAAACATATGATTTGCCCAAATTGAATCAGGAGGACAGACACAATTTAAACAGACACAGTTTCTAGCAATGAAATAGAAGATGTCATCAAAAACCTACCAACCAAAGAAAAGGCCAAGACCAGATGGATTCTCAGCTGAGTTCTACAACACCTTCAAAGAAGAATTAACACCAATACTCCTCAAATTATTACATGAAATAGAAAGTGAGGGAACCCTTCTAAACTCATTCTATGAGGCTAGTATCACACTGATACCAAAATCAGACAAAGATCCATCAAGGAAAGAAAATTTCAGACCATTATCTCTGATGAACATAGATGCAAAAATTATCAATAAAATTCTGGCAAATCTCATACAAAAACATATTAAAAAGATAGTGTGCTATGATCAAGTGGGGATCATCCCAGGAATGCAAGGTTGGTTCAACATATGGAAATCAAATGTAATCCATCACATTAATAGACTTAAAGATAAGAATCACATGATCATCGCAATAGATGCAGAAAAAGCATTTGACAAAATACAATACCCTTTCGTGTTCAAAACATTAGAAATATTAGGGAATGTAGGAACATACCTCAACATTATAAAGCTATCTATGCTAAACCCAAGGCCAACATCATCCTAAATGGGGAAAATTGGAAGCATTCCCTCTAAAAAATGAGAACAAGACAAGGATGTCCTGTCACCACTTCTATTCAACATAGTCCTTAAAACTCTAGCCAGAGCAATTATACAGATAAAAGAAATTAAAGGGATACAAATAGGCAAAGTAGAACTCAAGCTATCACCATTTGCCAAAGACATGATTCTATATTTAGAGGATCCAAAAAGTTCCACCAAAAGACTTCTAGAATTAATAAATGAATTCAGAAAAGTAGAAGTATATAAAATCAATTCCTATAAATCAAATACATTTCTATACATTGATAAATAATCCTCTGAAAGAGAAATTAGGAAAACTACCCCATTCATAATAGCTTCAAAATAAAAAATACTGGCAAAAAAGGGGTGAAATATCTATACAGTGAAAACTAAAGAACACTAAAGAAACAAATTGAAGAAGATCTTAGAAGATGGAAAGATATCTCATGCTTTTGAATAGGAAAAATTAATATTGTCAAAATGGCCATACTACCAAAAGTGTTATACAGATTTAATGTAATTCCAATTAAAATCCCAGCAATATTTCTCATAGAAATAAAAAAATCAATCAATGAAATTTATTTGGCATAATAAGAGACCCAGAATAGCCAAAGCAATCCCTAGCAAGAAGAGTGAAGCAGGTGACATCACAGCACCAAACCTTAAACTATACTACAGAGCAATGGTAACAAAAATAGCATGGTATTGGCACCAAAATAGACATGTAGACCAGTGGTATAGAAGACATAGAGACAAACCACATAAATACAGTACAGTTATCTTGTACTAGATAAAGATGCCAAACATATACAACGGAGGAAAGATAGCCTCTTCAACAAATGGTGGTGGGAAAACTGGAAATCCATATGCAACAAAATGAAACTAAACCCCTATCTCTCACCATGCACAAAACTCAACTCAAATTGTATCAAGGACCTAGGAATGAGACCATAGACCCTGCACCTAATAGAAGAAAAAGTGGGCCCAAATCTTCATCACATCAGATTAGGCCCTGACTTCCTTAACATGACTCCTAATGAACAAGAAATAAAATCAAGAATCAATAAATGGGATAGATTCAAACTAGCTTCTTCTCAGCAAAGAAAACAATCTATAATGTGAAGAAAGAGCCTACAAGAGTGGGAGAAAATCCTCTCCACATGCACACCAGATACAGCACTAATCTCCAGGATATATAAAGAACTGAAAAAAACTTAACACCAAAAAAAACAAATAACCTACTCAATAAATAGGCTAAGGAACTAAACAGACACTTCTCAGAATATATACAATTGATCAACAAATAGATGAAAAAATATTCAACTTCTCTAGTAATTAGAGAAATGCAAATCAAAACTACTCTAAGATTTTGTATCACCCCAGTCAGAATGCTTATTATCAAGAATACTATCAAAAATACAAACAACAATAGAGCCAGGTGCAGTGGCATATGCCTGTTATCCCAGCACTTTGGGAGGCTGAAACAGGAGAATCACTAGTTCAAAGCCAGCATCAGCATCAGCAAAGCGCTGAGAAACTCAGTGAGATCCTGTCTCTACATAAAACACATATTAGGGTTGGAGATGTGGGTCAGTGGTTGAGTACCCCTGAGTTCAATCCTTCATACCAAAAAAAAAAAAAAAAAGAATACAAACAACAATAAATATTGGTAAAGATGTGGGGGAAAAGGTACACTGACTGATACATTGCTGGTGGAACTGCAAATTGGTGCCACCAATCTGGAAGGCAGTATGGGGATTCCTTAGAAAATTTGGAATGAAACTACCATTTGACTCAGTTATCCTACTCCTCCATCTATTCCCAAAAGACTTAAAAACAGCATGCTACAGTGACACAGCCATATCCATTTTCTAGCAGCTTCATTCAAAATAGCTAAACTGTGGAACCAACCTAGATACCCTTCAATAGATAAATAGATAAAGAAAGTGTGTTATATATACACAGTGAAATATTACTCAGCATTAAAGTAGGATAAAATTATGGCATTTGCATGTAAATGGATAGAGTTGGAGAATATCATGCTAAGCTAAATAAGCCAATCCTAAAAAAACCAAAGGCCAAATTTTTTCTCTGATAAATGAATGGATGCTGATCCATAATGAGGGATGGGGGACATGGAAAGAATTGAGAAACTTTGGAAAGGGCAAATAGGAATGTGGAGAGAGGAGGCACCAGGGGTGTATGAAGGATTGTGGAACGAGATGGACATCACTACTCCAGGCACATGTTTAATTGCACGAATGGTGTGACTCTACATCATGTACAACCAAGGAATGAAAAGCTGTGCTCCATCTGGGTACAATGAATCAAAATTCATTCTAAAAAAAAGTGAAGAAAAAAAGGGGTGTGGTACAGGTAAGCAGCTGATAACATGGCACCAGGAAGTAGAGAAAGAGAGCTCTGCTCAACAAGGATAAGATATATATACCCCAAAGGCACATCCCAGGGACCCACCTCCTCCATCTGCTCCCTACCTGCCTACAGTTACCATCCAGTTAATCCTATCAGGGGATTAGGTTTAGGCTCTCATAACCCAATCATTTCACCTCTAAACTTTCTTGCATTGTCTCACACATGAGCTTATATGTGACATCACATATGCAAACTATAACTAGGAGCCCTTCCACTAATAAAGTATGGAACAAAACCCTGGTACTTGGTTCTAGGAACAATATCAGAAATTAAAACAACCATCACTTTTAGGATGATTCATAACTTACAAAGAAAAAAGTTTCACTAACTTTTCCCACAATTATCTGTGAAAAATTATAATACACACACACACACACACACACACACACACACACACACACACACGGAAAGGATGCAAAGCAGTTAAAGAAAGCAGCCAATATTGTTCGTTCTGAAAAAGCAAGACCCAAACACTGATAGTCTGGTAAAGAGCAAACCAACCAAATGCAAATTCTTATCATCATGTGACAACTACGTCACCTCACATCAATTAAGGAATTAGATCAGTAGATAGAACTACTCATAAACTCAAGTTATAGTCTCTAAACCAAGTTTTTCACGGTCCAGACAGGTCATATAAATGCATGGAAAAGTCTAGGTGTAACAACGAGAGCTGTGGTTGAACTGAAGGATCCACACACAAAACTCCTTCATTACAAACTAGGTTTAAGCTGGTATGGCCAAATTAAATCATAATCCAAGGGTAAATTCAGTCCTCAGGATGATAATTTGTGCACCATTTAATATGTATAAAGTGAAAGACCTTTTATTGATATTTTGTATTTTATGATAAAGTTGAATTTTTGTAAATATATTCTATGTACTATACAAATGAAACATTTCATTTGTTTTGTTATTTTTTATTGCCTTGCTCAATACACTCCTACACACCTCTTCCTTTCAGAAATCATCAGGTTTTTAGATAACAAATCTAAAATCTGAAGAGCAATCAAGGTTTATTGCCATCCATTTAAGTCTTCTCCTTTAATAAAATATTATTTCTCCCTTAAAAATACCATGACATGTTTTTTTTCCACATTTTTATTGGTGTATTATAGTTGCACATAATGATTGGAATCATTGGTACATATTCATACATGCATACAATATAACAATATAATTTAGCTAGTATCACTCCCCAGCACCTCTCCCCTCCCTATCCTCTTCTCACCCCCTGTCCCTTTCCTCCATTCTGCTTACCTCCTTTCACTTTTTATGAACACTCCCCCAACTTTTATTTCCTTTTTCCTCTCTAGCTTCCACATATGGGAGAAAATATATAACCCTTGACCTTCTGAGTTTGGTTTATTTTGCTTAACATAATGTTCTCAAAGTAGTGCCATTTTCCTGCAAGTTACATAATTTCATTTTTCCTTATGACTGAATAACTTCATTGTGCATATATACCTGTTATCCATTCATCTGCTGATGGACACCTGGGCTGGTTCCATAGTTTGTGTATTGTAAATTGTGCTGCTATAAGCATGGGTATGCATGTATCACTATAGTATGATAACTTCAGTTATTTAGGACAAATACAAGGAATGGTATACAGCTGGATCATATGGTGGTTCCATGTGAAGTATTTTGAGGAATCTTCATACCAATTTCCATAGTGCTTGTACTAACTTACAATCCCATGACCTTTTTCTCCAAATCCTGTCCAGTATTCATTATTGTTTGTCTTATTGATGACTGCCATTCTGACTGATGCGAGATGATTTCACAGTGTAGTCTTTTTTAATTATTTTATTTGTTTTAATTAGTTATACATGACAGTAGAATTCACTTTGATACATCATATATAATGGAGTATCATTTCTCATTCTTCTGGTTATACATGATGTAGAATCATGAGTCATATACTAATATATGTACATAGGGCAATAATGTCTGATTCATTCTACTATTCTTCCTACCTCTATAACCTCTCCTCTTCCTTCACTCCTTTCTGCCTAATTTAATATAACTCTATTCTTCCCTAGTACCCCTCCCACTGTGAATTAGCATTCACACATCAGAGAAAACAGTCTGGATTGGCTTATTTGGATTGGCTTATTTCACTTAGCATAGTATTCTCCAGTTCCATCCATTTACAAGCAAATGCCATAATTTCATTCTTCTTTAAGACTGAGTAATATTTCATCATATATATATATATATATATATATATACAGCACATTTTTTAATCCATTAATCTGTTGAAGGGCTTGTAGGTTGGTTACATAGTCTAGCTATTGTGAGCTGAAATGCTGTAAACATTGATGTGGCTATATTACTGTAACATGCTGATTTTAAGTCCTTTGGGTATAAACTGAGAAGTGTGATAGCTGGGTCAAATGGTGGTTCCATTCCAAGTTTTCTTAGGAATCTCCATAAAATCTTTACCACATGCATCTCAGATACAGCATTAATCTTCAGGATATATAAAAAATTCAAAAACACCAAAAAAACAAAAACAAAAAACAAATAACCCAATCAAATGGGCTAAGGAACCAAACAGATGCTTCATAGAAGAAATACAACTGGTCTGTAAATACATGAAAAAATATTCAACATCTTTAGCAATTAGAGAAATATAAATCAAAACTATTCTAAGATTTCATCTCATGCCGGTCAGAATGGCAATTATCAAGAATACAAACAATGATAAATGTTGGTGAGGATGTGGTAAAAAAGTACACTCATACATTGCTGGTGGGAATGCAAATGGGTGCAACCATTATGACACATGTTTTTAAGGAAAATTTTAACTATATCTAATTTAAAAAAATTATCTAATGTGGGATATTGTTTTCTTTCCACTAGCCTTGACACATTCCTATTTCCCCCAAACATTTTAGAACACACTAATGCTTTCAGCATTGCTTTACATTTTCTTTTTTTTCACATTACTTTTTTAAAAATTTGAAATCATTCAGACTGTGTTTCTTGCATGATTTATTACATTAGAAATCAAACACCTTAAGCTATATAGAACCCCACCCCACATGCCAAATATTAAAACATTAAATGACATACTTACACCACTCCAATCATAGAGAATTTACATAGTAAGTTCTCAGTAAATCTCACAGGTCAAGGAAAAAAGCTCAAGAAAAGTAAATAAATAGTACTAAATGATAATAAAAACTTAAAATACTGGGATCTCTGGGATGAAACCATACTCAGATGAACATTTATAACCTAATGTACTTGTGTCAGAAAGAAGCTAGAATAACAAATCACTTTCAAATTAGTAGGAAGGAAAAAATAAGAGTAGGAGCAGAAATATATGAGATAGAGAAGAAATAATACAGCTAAACTTTGATAAAAATTGAACAAGTCTAATTGAGAAAAAAGCAAGAACACAAAAATTAATATCAATGGAAAGAGAGCTATAAAAATAGCCCTTCAGATGTTGAAAATATATTAAGGTAATATTACAATTGTGTGCCAACAAATGTGGTAGCTACACTAAAGGAATAGTCAATCAAAGGAGAAACTAATTAAAATTAAAAACTAGCAATAAACCCAATTGACTGGGAATACAAATCATATCTCAATAATAACCTTGAATGTTAATGGCCTGAACTCATCAATCAAAAGACAAAGACTGGCAGATTGGATTAAAACAAGACCCAACAATATGCTGTCTCCAAGAGACTCACTTCATAGGCAAACACATCCACAGACTGAAGTCAGTGAAAGGATGGGAAAAAACATCTCATTTACCTGGATCGCATAAACAAGCAGGGGTTTCTAATTTCATGTCAGATAAAGTAGACTTCAAGCCAAAGTTAATCAGAAGGGACAAAGAAGACCATTTCATACTGCTTAAGGGAATTATACATCAACAATACATAACAATTATAAATATTTATGCCCCTAACAAGGGAGCATCTACAGTCATCAAACAAACCCTTCTCAATTTCAGGAATCAAATAGACCACGACACAATAATACTGGTTAACTTTAACATTCCTCTGTTACCACTGAATAGATCCTCCAAACAAAATCTGAATAAAATAGCTATAGAAGTAGAAAATACAATTGGTAAATTAGACTTAACAGACATATATAGAATATTTCATACTTTGGTGACTGAATACACTTTCTTCTCAGCAGCAAATGGATCCTTCTCTAATATAAACCATGTTATGTGAGCTATAACATTTCCTTTTTTATATAAGACAGATTATTAAAAAATTAATGAGAAACACAACAGATATATAGGTAAGTGAGAATACAGAACTTTTAACTGTAAGCCTAATTCAGTTCTTTACAATACAGCACAAGATTTGGTCAAAATTTGTGGGAATACATTAAACTAAGTTAACTCTGCAAAAACTACCTTTACTCACTCATTCAAAAAAAATCTTAATACTCTGTGGTAATGCACTGAGCCTTATGGGTAAAAATAAATATGATTCCTGCCCTTAAGTATCAGTCTATCAATTATTACATATATGGTGATAAATGCTAGAAAATTCCTTGGGAACCAATAAGACAAAGCAGCTAAGTTATGAGGAGAGGTCAAGGAAAGCTTATCAGAAATGTAAAAGCTGTGCTTAGAAGGATAAACACACATCAGCTAGTTGAAGACATATGGAGAAGGAGAAGACATATGAGGTAGAGAAAAAACACTTTGGAACGAGGAAAGGATGTGCAAAATGGTATTGCACACTCAAGGATCCCTCAGGAGTCTATACGGGCAGAGAAAAATGTATGCAAGAATGAATAAAGACAATATTACAGACATGCACAAGAATCATATCACAAGAGATGATGTTTGCACTTTATCTTGAGAGCAATAGGACACTCTGGAAGTTTTAATTATATTTTGATTCATTTTATTAAATTTGTATTTTAGAAGCTTCTCTGTGAAATAAGTAGCAAGTAGGTTACACTCAGTTCTTCCAGAGCAGAGAAATGCCAACCACTAAGCTGGTTAAAAATTTGGATCTTGATGCATTTGTAAATCTAACATGAAATCCTGTATTTGCCACTTACTTATGTGATCTTGAAAAAAAGTACATAACCTCTCTGAATCTCAGCTTTTTTCATTTGGAAAATTGGAATAATAATACTACCTGCACACCATAAGGTTATTGTGAAACTCAAATGAGCTGGTTCATGTTCAATTTTCCAACACTCTCGATATTTAGTAAATGTTTTATTATGTATTATTAATAACATTCTGAATGATAATATAGGCAGCAGAAAGACTGGCAGTAAAAGTGGAGAGAGATTAAGAATCTGGAATCAAAATGGCTTGCTGGCTTTCTGAATATGACAAAGTAGCGTCTAGGATTACTATCAGTGTTCTAATTTGGTGGATTCTCACACTGTTCACCACGGCAGATAATAAAGAGTGCTGAGATGTTTAGAAGGAGATAATAAGTTCATTTTGAGATACAGAACATTTGCTACACCTGTGGGATGATTATTTGGAGATATTCAGAATTTAGTCAGGTGTAGGTCAAGGATCCAGACTAAGCCATAGTAATGGAAATCAATATAATGTAATAAATCATTGGAAATAGGAAGAGTATATGGATTCAAAAAAGCATAATTCCAGAGGCAGAAGCCATGAATACAGACACTTAAAAGGATAATTAATTTAAAAATACAAAGAAGACCATAAAGGATTTATAAGAAAAATGTTATTTAAAAATCTTACCCAGGCGCGGTGGCTCAAGCCTGTAATCCCAGCATTTAGGGAGGCTGAGACAGGAGAATCGTGAGTTCAAAGCCAGCCTCAGCAATGGCGAGGTGCTAAGCAACTCAGTGAGACCCTGTCTCTACATAAAACACAAAATAGGGCTGGGGATGTGTCTCAGTGGTTGAGTGCCCCTGAGTTCAATCCCTGGTACAAAAAAAGCAAAAAACAAAAAACTTACCTTTACACAAAGCTGAGGAAGGGGAGAATTTCAAAAAATTAGCAATAAAAATTGTTAAGTACTATACAATGATCTGGTAAGATAAGAACAAACACAAATCTACTGCCTTTGGCAACATGAAAGTAACTGATGCTCTCAGTGGGGAATCAATTACTTCATAATCTCCATTCTTACATTTCTTCAGAACATAAAATGAAAATTAAAAGTCTCAACTCTTGGGTATTTTCTAAGGCCTGGAATTTAACAATAGATAAATCTTGACTCCTGAGAGGTAGATATCATAAAACTAAAAGAAAAATTGTATATTTGCATCATCTAATAGCATTATTTATTTACTTTGAATTCACAACCACCTTCCCACAAGTATTATAATAATGTCACTGAAATTTTCAAAGTGCAATTAAACTTTAGCTTAGAAATAGTTCTTTTAAAATTGGTGATAAAAGACACCTATATAGTACATAAATCAAGAACATGGGTAATGACAATCATTTAAATGCACAAATTTGACTCAGCTTCAAAATTTTAGCTTAAAACACTAATACATTCTTAAATCCAATTAGTAAACAATTATAGGAGGCTGAGTATTGACGACTTCATATGTGGAACTGAAAAATCTCCTCTCTGCATCTCCAAGGAAACACATGTAGATTGATTTCCACCATTCCAGCGTTCAGAATGCCCAAAAAAGATACATAAAAAATAGTAACATTAAGACACACTAAAAATGAAAACTTTGAGCTTTTTTCTAAATTCTACCACTTGCCCACTAAATTCCATCCCCCCTCAGTTGCTGAAGTAATTCACAAACTATAATCTCTCCTGAAGCATTGATTTCTCTTTCTGCTGTACCACTAAAAATAAAGTAATTAAATAAATAAATAAATTCACCTGCCTCAAGCTGGTTTTTCCCCACAACCATGGTTTCTCTGCTTTTCCTTTGTCGGAAAAATCGTGCCTATATTTGCTGTTTCCAATTTTTTCCTCTCATTGTTTTGTAAACTCATTTTGATCAAAGTATGCTTCCACCCACTATCAAATTGCTCTTACCAAAATCTTCAATTATCTGCATGTCATTAAATCTACAGGTCAGCTCTCAGTCATCATCTTGATTGATACATCAGCAGCGGCCATTGCCACAGTGGACACTTTTAATCACTTTCTCTATGTGCACCACTCTTGGTTTTCCTGTTCTTCAATAGAAGCTGCTTTGGTCTCTTTTGTTGATTGCTTTCCTACCCAGTTTCTCAAAGTTGGGGAGCCTCAAGATATTTGTTCTTTTCTTTTCTTTATGTATTCTCTCCTGGTGACCTAACCTGTATCTTAGCTTTCAAATTCATTTATATGTTGAAAACTCCAAAAACTAAATGTTTAATCCAAACTTTTCTTCTAAACTTAGATTAGTAATATAAATGCCTTCTTCACATGTCAGACATGTAATTTCTCCATTCCCCTAGCCCCAAACCCTCTCTAACCACCAACCAACTCCATCCCATCTCATTTGATTCATCTCTCCAGTTGCTGGAGCTAAAAATCTTATAGCTATACTGACCCTTTGTTTCTTTAATACCCACTTATATTCATGTTGCAAATTCCATTGGTTCTACCTTCAAGTTTTTGCAGAATATGGCTTCCTCTACCTTTACACCTTCCCCAACAGTCTATTCTCAACACAGAAATCAAAATTTTTTACTACTTTTCCAATACTCTCCAAATGACCTCCCATCTCAATTAAATAATGAAAACTCTGTCTATATTTACCAAGGTCTATTGATCTTTCTCCCAACTCCTACTCTCTTGATATCTCACTGAATGGTCCTTGCACTATTTTCTTCCTGATCTCTTGGTTCCCACATGCAATGGTCACTTTTCAACAAACCAGTGCAGAGTACCTTATTTTCAATACGACATTCCAAGCTCCTGAAATATATAGTGTATACTAGAGGTAGAGAACATAAATATACATTATTGAGTAAATGTTTAAAAAAATCAACTAACTTTAATGTACTTATTGACACCTCCATATTTAAAACTGTTGTCATCGTATAACAGAGTGCACTTTTTCAAACCTAGATGGTGTAGCCTACTGTATACCTAGACTAGGAGGTATGGACTATTGCCACTGGGCTATAAACCTGTATGGCCTATAGTTACTGTACTAAATATAGTAGGCAATTGCAACACAGTGGTAAGTACATGTGTATCTAAAAATACAAAAGTTACAATAAAAATATGTGTGAAAGATTAAAAATAGCATATCTGTATAGGGCACATGCCATTAATGGAGATTTCTGGACTAGAAGGTATTCCAGTGAGTTGGTGAGTGAGTGGGTAGTGAATGCAAAAGCCTGGAACATTGCCATACATCACTGTAGACTTTATGAACATTATGCACTTAGGCTACACTAAATTTATTAATTTTTTCTTTCTTCAATAATAAACTAACTTTAACTTACTGTAAGATTTTTACTTTTAAATTTTTTTAACCTTTCACTCTTTTATGATAACTTAAAACATAAACATTGTACAACTGTACAAAAATATTTTCTTTTTATATCCTTTATAAGATTTTCTCTGATTTTAAATATTTTTTCATCTTAAACTTTTTTTTTTCAAAAACTTAAAAGACAGTCAGATGCAGTAATAGATGTAAATAATCCTGTGAACTTGGTGAGACTTAGGCAGGAGGATCACAAATTTGAGGCCAGCCTCATCAACTTAGTTGGCATGTTTCAAAGGAAAAAGTAAGAAGAGTAAAGGATATATCTCAGGGGCAAAACCGGGTTCAATATCCAGCACTCCCTCCAAAAAACAAACAAAACAAAACATAACAAAAACTGTACGACACAAGCAGACACATTAGACTTACTCAGATTCAATATCATCGAATTACTGGTTTCCACCTCCACAATGTGTCTCTCTGGAAGGTCTTCAGCACAATAACACACATAGAGCTGTCATTCCCTAGGATAGCAATGCCTTCTTCTGAGTTCCTTATGAAGGACCCAACTGAAGCTCTTCCTGTGGTGATGTCACTCCAGAAACATGTCCATGTAAGCTTGCTCAGTTTTTCTTTTATAGTCATAGATTTGCTTATAATTAGATAATATATCAAGACCATATCTCTCTCTAATAATGAAAATCTTTCAGTGTTGGGGTTCATGTTTTCAAACTTTTTAAGAAGCTCATTGAGATCTGCAATAGATTTTGCTAAACTTTTTGCTGTGGATTTTCTTGGAAGTTTTTCTTTTCCTTCTTCAGTTTCCTCTTTTTTCTCAACTGTTCTTTAACAGCTGTGCATTTTGATTTCAGTTCTAACAATGTCTCATTAGACAACAGTGTCTCATTCCTCAGGATCCATCTCTAGGAGTTCCTTGGAGTCATCTTCATCCATATCCAGATAAAATTTCTATAGTCCAAAAACAAAGGCCCCAAACAATAAAGTGCTGCATTTATTGACAAGAAAATTTTTAAATTGTCAAACTGTCGATTTACCATTACTTAATTTATCAATTCAATGTAATCTAAATGTCATTTCCCTTTTAAATGAACACAGGGTTGCCTGATGTAAAAGTGTGGATCTTTATTATTAAAATTTATCAAACTCTAAAATTTATAAAAAGAAAATTCACAAGTCTAGTCAAGAATATACTCAGGAAGAAGAATATTAATATCATGTATTTCACCCCACTAGATATAAAAATTCTTTAAATATAAAGAATTTTAAACAGTATCACATTTGTGAAGACATTAACAAAGTTATAATTATAATATACAGAGTTCAGAAACTGGCCTTTGAGCTGGGCATGGTGGCTCACACTTGTAATCCCAGCACTTTGGGAGGCTGAGACAGGAGAATCGCGAGTTCAAAGCCAGCCTCAACAACAGTGAGGCACTAAGCAACTCAGTGAGACTCTGTCTCTACCTAAAACACAAAAATAGGGCCGGGGTTGTGTGGGCATGTGGCTCAGTGGTCGAATACCCCTGAGTTCAATCCTGGTACCAAAAAAAGGAAAAAAAAAAAAAAAAAAAGAAACAGGCCCTTGTATATTGTGGGATTCAATATATAAAATATTTTGTTTTCTATTGTTTTTTTTTATTAATCATTATATATGGAATGAAGTATGAGTTTAGGTTTGGCTGCAAGTGATACACCCACAACAGTGGCTTTCATAAAATAAAAGCTGATTTTCTCATGGAAAAAAAAAAAACAATATGAATCTAAGCATTCAGAAATCTTCAGAGGAGTTTCATCAAACCAGGAGAGCCCCCAGCTTTCCTATTGGGTTCTACATGTAGTTTCTCACTCAGCCCAAGACAAAAATTGGGGCTCAAGCAAACATACAAGTATTTCTGCAGCAAGAAAAACAAATATAAGGATCATACACGTCTACTTTACATCAGTGTCCAGGAAGGCAAACACAAAATTTCTGCTTACACTAGTAAAATTATAATCCAAAAGACTTGGTAAATGTAGTCTTATTCTAAGCAGCTATGTTTTCAACTAAAATGAAGCTCCTGTTACTGAAGAAAAAGGTGAGAACAGACATTATAAAACAGCTAGACGTGTCTGTCATAGGTGACTCTTCATTATAAGATGTTGAGACAATTGACTGTTTATAGTGGCAGAGGGATACAGCTAAAATCACAATCATGAAGAAAAAACAATGGTTTAATAAGCCAATTATAAAAGTAATAGTTGAGATTAACTTCTGGAAAGATGTAGTTAATCTATATTATTTCCTTAATCTGTATTTAAGAATTGGCTTATTCCCTAAAATTTCTTTGTAACCCCAAATCAATATTCATGCTGTTTTTGATGTTTTTGTTTGACAGCTTCTGCCTCAGGTTTATTTGTATAAATATCTCAAGAGAACACCAGCCCCATGCAAACAGCAGCCAGGAATCACACCAGTCCTTTCCTCACACTGGCAGACAGAGGTTTTTACTTCATGGCCCTTAGAGAAAACTAAGAACATGAGTCGGAGCCAGAACTGGAACTGGAGCTGCAGCCAGAGCCATAACCTATACCTTTTTTGGGCATTGGTCTTTAATCAGCAAAGCCTGCAGCCATTAGCAGTGCAGACACAACCCACTCCCTGGGCTAGGGTGGGCAGTGTAGGCAAGGAGGCATTGCTGATCGGCATCTTCTTCAGGCCCTTCTTATACTTCTTGGCAAGGTACATGTTCCTCAGGATTTATCCCCTTAAGATATTCATATCTATGTGATCAGAATTTCTTGATGCCATTTCTGTGACAGTTTTGGAACTAGTTGTGTGTTCTGTGCTTCTTATGCATGGCTATGCCTGCACTGTTACTCACAATACCCCTACTTAACACTTTTGCAGTTATTCACAAACATGTGCAGAGCAACCAAAAAGTTAAGGCACCCAATGTGCAGGTTAGGGACTTCAGGACCAGAGCATTGTGGCAGTGATTTCTCTGGGGTTAACATTGGTTTTGTCTCATATAACCCAGAATACTTGCCAGAGAATCCAGGAACTTAAAAATCACCAACAGGCATAGACCAGACCAGAAGAGCCTCTAGCCATAGGACCTGGAAGAAGGCAAGCCAGCAAGATTGCAATTTAAAGACAATATTCTGTATTCCATTCAAATCACATAGAAAGAGCTATGACCCCTCACAACCAAACTAGTAAAGGCCACAGAGCAGAATATTGATTTTCATCCTTGTGAGGCTGTATGGAGACACCTCAACACCCCTTTCTCACAGGGTGGCATTAGAGAAGAGTACACAGAGAGCTGGCAAGAGCTCCAACCCAACGGTGCCAGAGGAGACCACAAGACAAGCACAACCTGCCTAGTTTAATGAGGTTCCTCTTCCCTCCCGCACTCCAGGGGTGTCAGAGAGGGCCTGGAGAGACAGAACTTCCACTATCCCTCAGTGGGGGAGTGGGCCACTCCTCACCATCATGACCACCTTCTGGTGTCAGTGGAGACTGTGAGGAACAGTCGAAAAGAAAATAGCATAAAAGCCATGAAAGAGAAAAGATATCTTATCTGTAAGGAGAGTAGAATTTCCAATTAGAAGCAGTAAAACCAAAAGAAAGTGGTACAGTAAGTTCCGAGGGAAAAGAACTATTTACCTCAAACTTGGTGCAAAATGAAAGCTAACAATATAAGAGAACTAGAAAAAATAATCTCAAAATCCTTCCAATCCTTCCTAAGAATGTCACAGATACAAATCATTTTTTTTGAAAAGGAAAATTGACCTCTACCTAAAATAAAAATAAAAGCACTTGTACAAAATTGAAAGACACACAACAGCCTACAAGAAAATGTTTTAAAATATGCAGCAAACATAGATTTATTCTATTTAAAAAATTTATGATGTGGTTCTTATTATGATTATTATATTATTTTTAAAAATTAAATAAATGTTGATAAAAAATGTCAAATGGCATAGCCGCTAGAGAAAACAAAAAATTAAAAGTATTGCCACAGAATCCAGCGATTCCTCTAGTAAAAGAATACCCAACAGAATTGAAAGCAAGTTTATAGCAGCAGCAATACTCATAGCAGCCAAAAGGTAGAAGCAAATCAAGTGCCAAGTGGTTAACAAAATGTAGTATGTACATACAATGGAATATTACTTAGCCTTAAAAAGGATTACAATATACATGAATCTTACAGATAAAATGCTATTTAAAATAAACTACTCTGATAAGTGACTATTAGCATCGCAGATTCCATTTCTGGGAAAGTTACTTCCATTTCTGTTTCAGCCAACCCAAATCACACTTGGGTACCAATGGAGAATGCCCAGAAATATCTGGGTTTAGAAATGCCAGCCCCTACCTTGTGATAAGAAGCAGTTGCCTTCATTGTTGTTATAGATTCTACCTTTATATTCTTAAGACAAACTGTGGTGGTATCTGATGGAGTTAGGCTTCTTTTACTAAAAGGTCAGGAAATTTTGCAAGAGGATGTATGATGTAAGAAAAATAAAAGGAGGGGCTTATTCTTGAATCATTCTCTAGTACACACAGGCAAAAGCCATTACAGTTTGGTCTTCTCCTGACTGATCCCTCTCAATGCCCCCATAATTTCCTCTGAAGCCCTTTGTCAAGCTATCTAATCTACCTTTACCTTCTGCTACTTGGGGTTTTCTTCATCCCAGGCTGTCCTCTCCCCATCACCCAAAGAGAAAGAGATGGGCTCTATTCCTATACATAGGAAAAGTGATGTTAATCTCTGTTCCTAGATCATATGCCCCACCAGTAAGAGCTTCAGTCACCTTCTCCTCTGATCACTTAGAAGAAGGCACATCTCCCCACAATGGCACCAGTTTTTTTATTCTAGAGATACTTTAGATGGTTCTCATGTCAGGAAAGTATTTTTCTCATGTTACTATGAATTATTACTTTTTCTTTTGAAGTAATAATACTAATATAAACTAGAAGCACATAATTTCTTTTTATTAGAGTTATATTATTTGTCATCAGTGATGAGTAGCACTAGTTGCTAACTATAATTCCCATACTTTAACAGAATTGCATTGGTATGAAATCAGTTCATAGTGATTTGTATTTATAGAAATATTAAATTGGATATGTATTATGCAGACATAAGCAAAGCATTTGAAATAAGATACTGATGTAAATATAAGCATTATCTGGACCATCATATTTATCTTCACAACTACCCATAAGCTCCAAGCTGCTTTGGACTTCAAGTACATTCAGACAGCAGCAGGAGCTCTTCAGCAGGAGACAGCTCCATGTTGAGGCAGAGCCATTTCTCCTACTACTGAGTTTCCTGATTCCATTCTTCATACATCTGATCATTTAGAATATGGAAGTTTTGCATAAAATTTTCTTTCACACCCATATTTCATGCAATGATACATAGAGTTGAATATACAGTTACCTGGGATATCAATAACTTACTAAATTCCCAACTTTATGAAAAAAAATGATGAGTGTTTACTATACATGCTTTGTAAAATATAAAGAGAAATAAATTATCTATATGCTCTATCAAACAAAGCTAAATACTCCTCTGATTTTATTGATAAATGGGTAAAAAATATATAAAAATACAGAATATATATTTAAAGGTTAATGATCTAATATCTCAAAAATTAATATCATTTAATAGAATTATTCTACTATGATTGAGCTTAACTACTAAGAAGTTGTATCAAAACTATATCATTTTCATAAATATAGGATCTGAAAAATGATTGCAAATTAACTAAATATTGCACAATGAAGAATACAAATATGAACAATAATGAAAACTGACAACAGAGGTGGTGATCACCAGAGGAAACCAAAGAGGGAGGGAAAGGAGCAGAAAGGGAAGAAGAAGAGGAAAGAGACCTAAAAGAAGGAGAACAAAAATCCATCTAAGGGACTGGGGATATGCTACATTGGTAGAGTGTTTGCCTAGCATGTCCAAGGCCCTGGGTTCAATCTCCAGCACTACAAAATTTTAAAAAAATCCATCTTAGGTATTAGGACATTTTAAGAAATGAAATTAAAGTAAGAAAGACCCAAGAATAAGCATATTTTTGCACTTAAAAATGCTGAACTTTTAATGATTTTTTGCATTTATTTGTGATCTTTTATTTGAGTAAGATGAGAGGGTAATGATTGTGACATTGAGTATTTCCTTACATACAGTATAAAGATTATCAATATTTTTAAAAAATCAACAGCCTGAGATAAATCACATTACAAAAAAAACTGAATTTTTTTCTAAATATCTGATATTAAAGAATATAGATGCAGATTATCCAAAATTACTTCAAAAACCATATATTTTTAAATACAAACTACAGTTCTGATAGCAATGACATAGGTGTGTTTTAGGCAATATAGTCAAGTAATCTGAAACTGGAACAGGTTAAACATGTCACTTCTTTTCTAAGAGGCTGAAGAGATTGGAAGGTGAACAATGGAAGAGTGAAGCAGAATACAAAACCACTTTGGAATTAGAGATCAGTTTGTTTAATGTCAATATCTTTCCTATATTGGAACAAATCCCCCAGCTAGCAATTTGCAAAGACCTAGAAAGCACAGGGAGCAGTTTAATAACCAACAAGACATCATGTCAGCCCAAATTCCCTTTTAGCCAGTGACCACTTTATAAATGTAGAGGTACCAATGAAGTTAGGTATCTGGTTATGTGAGAATTTTGACTGTGACCCTCATAACATACTCATAACATGATAGAAAAATATGAGTGATAGCATAATCTGGAACAGTAATTTGTGATTTGTTCATTATTCAGTGATTACTCTGTGAGGTGATGTATACCTGGGAAATAACCTAGATTTCCCTGGGAAATCCTTTCTCTCAATAAAGCTAATGTTAAAATAGATGGAATTTTTATAAAGTTCACATCTAAAAAAGCAATGTATCTAAAGAAAGAAGCAGAATTTAATGATTATATTTAGAATAGTAAGAGGGCATTTCCATTGGGTGGACCTTGGAGCCTGTTTCTGAATCTTTCACATAGAGTATAATAATATTCATAGAATGTGCAGGTTTTCCCTTTTTCCATTCCATCTCCACTGGAATTATACTACCTTTGGAAATTCAAGATAAGGGCATTGGTCTTGGAACAGTGAGAAGCCATGAAATTACTTCCAGGAGAGAACAATTTCCTTTAGTTACAAGTCCCTTCTGTGTGATGTCTTCAAATACCATGCTTTTATTAATTGATTAATTTACTGCACTGGGACACATCACTCAAAATCAAATGGATTACATTTCAGAAATATAAGCAGGAGGTCTTAAAAGTGAAATTTTATTTAATACAAGATATTATCTAAGGTGTGTCAATACATAACCTAGATAGAAGAAAAAATTTTGTCATTTGATACTGACAAATAATTCATTTAAAAATAAAGTTAACTATAATTTGAAATATTTTATTTAGGCTGCTTGTGGTTATTCTCATAAAATAATCTATTATATATAATCTTTAACAATAAGATTATGATAACATTTTAACATATATTAGACAGCTTCTGTAAATTAATCATCTGCTTCCTGTAATTCACTTTTAAGATCATCTGATTCCTTAGTATTTTAAGTAACACCTCCATAATTTCAAACTTCTCCCACAGTTATTAATTTGTCCAAGTTTTCCCTTTCTTCTTGAATCTATATTGGAAATATTAATAATCTAGAACATGTTTCTATTTATCAAGAATTTCAGATATTTTCATTAAATTACATATAATAAAATATGGGTTCTACAACCATTACTGCAACAAGTTACCAAGTTGTATTTTTTCTCAGTATCCTCATCACTACAAGAAACATTAAGATATTACTTACTTTATAATATTTTTAACAAATGCTAAAATAGGTAATACATAGAAAGCTCATAGACTATCACAAGTCTTTTTATTATTAGTGGTATTGCTATGAATGTTATCTTCTCTAAAGATACAAATGCCTCTGCTTTTATCCTACCATCATTGCTATTATATTTCTATATTTTTTGTTGATTCATTGCTTTAAATTTTCCCTTAAGTAACAACAATTATGTCCAACCTTCATTTCACACTTTTGAGGTCTTTTTTTTAATCTGTGTCACTGAGAATCATTTTTCTTACACGTATAAGAAAATCTAACCCACATAAACTTAATTAAAATGGATCTAAGTAGTGACTCAGTTCCTAAAGTAGTTGGAGGGAGGAAAGATTCAAGCATTGCTTGTTCAGTGTTCCAGTTCCATTTCTTTGCAATTTCTTCTGCTCTATACTTGTCTCCCTTTTTTTTGAATTCCTTTCTTAGTCTGGCTTCCCTCATGATTGTGGCAAGTTTATGATCAGCAAAAATCCTCCAAGGAAAAATGGAGAATATTTCTTCCTACAATTATCAAATGTTCTCAAACTCAATTTAATTAAACTGTTTCTCAGTCTACCAGGACCACTGGGGAAGCCATGAACTAACTGGGCTTAAACTGATCATTGGTGAGGGAAATAGGCCCAGTTATGGAGCCATAGATGAGATCAAGCCACCAAAACAAAATTAATATACAACAGGAAAGGATGAAGTTTCCATCAATTGCCAATCATGCAAATGAATCATCCTAATGCTTCAATCCAGTCAAATCCCTAAATTATGTTCAAAACACAATGATGTGCATAAAGATATGTCTAATCAACAATGTATAATGGGAAACAATAAAACTGTTATTTTAGCTAACAGTTTGTGGGTATTTTTTTTACACAGTAAGGCAGTTGACAAGACATTTGTATAGATTCCATAATTTGTCTGTTTTCCTATTTATATGCCCTTGAGTAAGAAGATTTCTATTCATATGCAGGGTTTGTTAATAAAGGATGTGAACAATGTCAATAACCCAGATCATGAACAATTTGAGGTCTGGTTAAAACATGTTCCACAATCTACATCAAGTTGGCACACTGATATGCCTAGCTTGTAAACCAAGTCCCATTATTTCTTGGAAAATTCACCAATTGTAAAGATGCAGCTATAATTGGGAATCATCTCCTATACCCACCTCTTGGTTAACTAACAGAATAAATGAAGCACCTGAAAGATGCAGTTCTATGTCTCAGCTCCCCCATGTTACTGGAGAGATCATACCTCCTATATGTCTATGACTCATTGCTCTTAACACACTTCTCCATTTTCTATATTTTTCCCTGAACCTTTTTTTTGGGAAAGTGGTTTCTGGGGATTGAACCCAGGGGTGCTTTACCACTGAGCTACATCCCAAGTCCTTTCAATTGCTTATTTTTGAGACAAGGTCTCACTGAGTTGCTGAGGGTCCCACTAAGTTGCCCAGGCTTGCCTCGAACTTATGATCCTCCTGCCTCAGCTCTGAGTTGCTGGGAATCACAGGCCTGCACCATTGTGCCCACCTTTATAAAATTTCTGTGTCTCTGACATGATATAAAGGAGAAATTAATATTGGTAAAAGGCAAAGAAAACAAGAAGGAAGAACAGAGAAAAGAAGGAACAAAAGAAAAGAAAACAGTCTACTATTTTAGGTACTTCATACAAATAGAAACGTGGTATTTGTCCCTCTGTGACAGGTCAAATTTACTCAGCATGACACTCTCCAGATTCAACCATGTTGTCACAATAGCAATATTTCCACTTCTTTTAAAATTTTAGATATTCCACTTTATATTCTACCTCATATGTGGAAGCTAGAGAGAGAGAAAAAAAAAAAACAGATCTCTTGAAAACAGAAAGGACACCAATAAAATAGAGGAAGGGGATGGGGGGGTGGGGCGGCCGGGGCAGATCCTGGGGAATGAGAGTGATCAGATTATGTTATATGCATAAACAAAGATGTCACAATGAATTCCACTACTATGTATAATTAAAATGTACCAATAAAAATCATAAAAATAAATCCCAATTTAAAAGGAAAAAATATTACATCCTAGGTATAAATTAATGCTCTGGTAGGACTTAAAAAATCTATTTAAATTTCCAAATAGGTCATAATAGTCAAAAACGGAGAAGATGGGATACTAGGAGTAGAGCCCTTATATCTATAAAAATGAATAAATAATAAAAGAAAAACAATTATCAAATAATGAAGCAGATTTCCATGGTGCTACAAGAATGGACACCCTAAAGATGCTACTTAAGTAACTTTGAGCATCATATTTGTTATATTTTTGGAAGCCTTACATATTTTCCAGAGAATTCAAGGCTTATCTTTCTATATTCAGTTAGCTTGAAAAGCCCTCAAATTACATGGCTCCTCACTCAACCTAAAACTAGATTGAAAAATTGCAGAAGGAATAAAATATGACCTTTTGCCTTCATTCAATCAACAGCAAATTCTCTATTTAACTCCAATATTACCCGCAGCAAGAAACAAATTTAGTAGTACAACATACTATTTAATACTTAGAATTATCTCATTAACAAAACACAAGTCAAGCTGACCTAAACAATAAAGGACAAATTTTAATCTACATAAATAAAACTCCAGTAGCAGGTTTGGATTGTAGCAAATTATGATCCAGTGGCTCAAACAATGTAACCATAAAAACCACTTTTCTCTTTGACTCTCTACTCTGCTATGATTGGTATCTTTAATCCTCAAGCCATATGTTTTCTCTTATCCTCCACCAGCACAAGCTTCAGATTATCTCCCTTGGGACCAATAATGGCAGCCATAGTTCCTACCTCTACAGACTAACTCTTTATCAAACAGGGAAATGGATTTTATTTTTCTACTCTTACAAAGTCTTGGAATTCACTACCTCTTAATATCCCTAAATGTTTCATGTATCCCTTCCTAATGGAAGATAACTAAATATAGGGAAAAGTCGACAGAGGTCCACTCTTGAACAAATCTACACAAATGAAAATAATAGCATAAATTTGTATAGGAATATTAAGGCATCACTGGTAAGAAGGAAATGGAACTAGGAAAGAAGATACACACATCTCCTACAAAGAACAAAATGTGAGAATTTGAAGGGTTCTAAGTGCATGAATTATTCAATAATAACCAAAGTAATAATATAGTGTAGTGTCCAAATCAAAGCACTTCTGAGAAAGTAGATGTTACTCATAGTCAGGCCAGCAGAGCAGTTGTAAATCAGGATAGTCCCAAACAGAAATATTTCACCCTTAGGGCTCCCAAACCGTACCTCCTGCTGCAACTATCTCTACTTCGATGTTTCACAGACACCTAGAGTTAAACATTATTAAATCAATACATTATCTTCCAAATTTAGTCCCCTTCCTGTGTTCTCTCTGTCCCTGAATGATGCCACCATCTATCCAAAAACAAAACGCAGAACTTGGCCAAGTTTTCTGTAATATGACCTCCCTTCCTGCTATTCTTCACCCAATCTATCAACTCACATTAGAAAATATATTAATCATCCAAACTCCCCATTTATACTACCTACTTTGTAGGCAACTATTTTATTACTTTTTAATGGGACTAGTGTAATGACCTACTAAATAGTCTCTCAACATTTATTTTTGTCTCTACCTCAATGCAAGCTAACTTTTTTGAAACACAGATTAGATCAAGTCAACTACTTGCTTTAAATCATTCAATCATTTCTTATTGGTCTTAGAGATAACTCCTTAGGCAACATCCATATTGTGGCATGATCTGGTCATGCCTGCCTTTACTGTCTGCCTTCTGTTATTGCCCCTGCTCCTTAGTATCCATCTCTAGCCATGTTAGTTTTTGTTTATTTTGTCAAACATACTGCATCAGTTTGCTAAGGTGGCCATAACAAAATACCACAAACTGAGTATCCTAAAATGAGAGAAATTTATTGCCCAATGGTTCTGGAGACTAGAAGTTTGAAATCAAGATGTCAGCAGAGCCATGCTCCCTTGGAAATTTATAAGGGGGATCCTTTCTTGCCTCTTTCTGGGGTCTGGTAGATACTGGCAATCCTTGATGTCACTTGATTTGCAGAGTCAGTCTCTAACATCATCACCTTCCCTTCAGTGCCTTTATCTCTGTGTCTCTTCTCTCATTCTTATCACAACAGACATTAGAGTAGGGCCCATCCAATTCCAGTATGATCTCATTTTAGCAACTCGAGTGAGTCTATTTCCAAATAAAGTCATATTCAAGGTACTAAACATTAAGACTTAAGGATACATTTTGGACAAACACTTTAATCTACTATATATATATATTGTATATTACTTATATGCAATATATATAATATATATGTATACATATAATATATATAGTTTTAGTCGGCTTTTTTGCTACTGTAACTAAAAGAGCTGACCAGAACAACTAGAGAGGATAAAAAGTTTACTTGAGGGCTCACAGTTTCAGAGGTCTCAATCCAGCCGGCTCCATTCCTCTGGCTCAAGGTGAGGCAGAACATCATGGTGGAAGAGTGTGGCAGAGGGAAGCAGCTCACATGGTGTTCAGGAAACAGAGAGAGACAAAGAGTTTCTACTCTCCATATTCAAAATTTATACCCCAAAGTCACGCCACCACGTCCCATCTCCTCTTCAACACGCTTCAGTTACCTCTCAGTTAATTCCTATCAGGGGATTAATTCACTGATTGGGTTAAGATTCTATAACCCAATCATTTCTCTTCTGAACCTTCTTGCATTGTCTCACATGTGAGCTTTTGGGGGACATTCACATCCAAACCATAACACACACACACACACACATACACACACACATTTCCTCCAACCACATATATCTGCACATGGTGTTCTCTGGGCAAAAAACATTCTTCTTTTTTTGCCTGGTCAGTTCTTATTTATCCTTGAGTCTCAACTCAAAAGTTACTTCCTTGGAGATTTCACTGGCACAGTACATTCTGCCGTTGCATACTATATCTACACCACATCTATTCTGTTCATGAAAATTATCATATTTAAACTTTTATTTATTATTTGTATATTATTTACCCTAATGCCTAGCAGAGAGCCTAGAACAAAATAGATAATGAAAATGTATATATTGATTTAGTGAATGAATGAAGGATGAAACTAAGGACTCACAATTTCTCTGGTAGCATAAATTAGCCTAGAAAATGTTGCAATCCATCAACATTAAGCTTATCACTTCAGAAGATAGAAAATTAGTAACCTCCATATATGTTTTAAATTCTTAATTTTTATTATATTTTTAGAACTTTTACTCCATTCCTCTTAACACTTCTCTTGGTATCATTAATATACTCAATATTCTAGAGTTTATACAGTGCCATCTCTTTTCTAACATTATTTTTCTAGTTTTAAAACCTTTAAGACCAGAAGCAAAAAAAAATTAAAAATAGATATCTATTCTCTATTCCAAAATGCATTCTACATCCAAAAACCATCCAAGTCTACTAAATATCTGATATTATACCAAGTTTCCAAAGCAATTTGTTTTCAATATACCCTTTGTTTTTATATTATCATCTCCTTTACTTGTGTTAAAGATTTTCTTTTTGTCAAAAATCTATGTTGACAAAATTGAATATTGCACAGTATATCAGATTTTCTTCTGCGAATATACAGTACACTTTCATCTTTACAGTCTTGAATTACCTCAGCATATAACAGAGCATTTCTATTTAAACTAGAATATGCAAGATTTGGGCTTTAGGTTGTCCTATGTGATATTCAAATACTTTACTATGTATCTTGTGTGTTAGTTGTAGAACATGTATACTGAAATTCTTCTCCATTGTTTATTATCATTTGTGTATTCTGCCACCTGACATGAGCAGTCCAGCTTACGGTAGCTAAGTAGTTACTATGGGGAGAACACTTCAACATGCTACTCTCAATAATGGAAAGAACGAGACACAAGATAAGTTAGAAAATAGAGAAAAAGAGCCAGGCGCGGTGGCACACCTGTAATCCCAGCACTTAGGGAGGCTGAGACAGGAGAATAACGAGTTCAAAACCAACCTCAGCAACAGTGAGGCGCTAAGCAACAGTGAGGTGCTAAGCAACTCAGTGAGACCCTGTCTCTACATAAAAACACAAAATAGGGCTGGGGATGTGGCTCAGTGGTCGAGTACCCCTGAGTTCAATCCCCTGTACCAAAAAAAAAAAAAAGAAAGAAAGAAAGAAAAATGAAAAAGAAAATAGAAAAGGACTTAAACAATATAACTCTAATTAGCTCTAACAAACACATACAGAGCATTTATCTCTACAACAGCATGCACATTCTTCTCAAGTGCACACAGGACATTTGAACATAGACTAGATGTTAATCCACATGTTAAGAAGTGAAGTGACGTGAAGTGCAGTGAAGTTAGAAGTCAAAAACAGAATTAAAATGGAAAACTTCACAAAATTAAGAAAATAAAAAAAAATCTACAATTTCAAATAATTGATGGGTCAGAGAAAAAATCATAGGGAAATTGGAAAATATTCAGAGACAAATGAAAACAAAAATACCATGTACCAAAATTTATGGGGTCAAAAACAGAGCTCAGGGGAAATTTTAAAGCTTAAATATTAAAAAATAGGAAAGATCTAAATAAAAACTTTATGACTTAAGAAACTCGGAAAAGCAAAATGAACTAAACCTAAACCTAGCATAAAGAAGAAAATAATAAAACTTATAGACAGATTTAGAAACATAAGCAAAATAGAGAATCAAAAATCAATAGAATAGATAAATGAAATAAAAAGTTGATTATTTAAAAATCTCAAACCTTTAGCTAGGTGGCCTAAGGGGGGAAAAAAAAGAAGACTCAAATTATGAAAGACAGAATGAAAGTGGGAAATTTACCAAATCTATAGAAATAAAAATGATTATAAGAAAGTACTATGAACAATTGTATAGCAACAAAATGGATAACCTAGATACACAAATTTCTAGAACAAAACATTCTACTGTAGTTTTAATATATATTTTTGATAATTTTAAGAAATGAAATTTTTTTTTGAGTGAGACAGTTGAGGAACTGAGAATTAGTTTTCTCAATATATCCAACAAAATGTCCATAGACCAAATAGTTAATCTTTCCATTAACATCACTCCCCTCTGCCTAATACAAGTACCCAACTAATCAGTTTTCCTGGAACTCCCATGTATGCCCACATTCCAGGTACCCTGTTCTGTTTACAATTTCTACTACTGGTAGAACAAATTCTAACAGTTTCCACCTTTGGTCTGTGTACAAGCTGACTTCTCCTACAGAAATGGTGACCATTGTTCAAGGGCTTCTCAAGTTTTTCTTCCTCCCTGAAGTCTTTCCTGATGATAGTTTCCTCTCCCTTTCACTTTTAATTCCCTTTTCTAAGAGCTTTACAAATACTACTTTGCTGCACTATAAATTTCTCCTTTCTCCCTCTCTCCTCCCTCACCCAAAATGCCTAAAGGATGTATTCCTTAAAGAGCTCACAAAACACTTGATCATATTAAATAAATAACATTTGTGACTTTAAGCTGGAGGCTTATCAGAAAATAACCATAGGTAAATGACTAGGAGAACAATAAAACTGGCGGTGGCTGGCAACCGTAATGTCTTCTCCCTCTAGCATTTCTCAGTACCCTGTTCTCAGTAGGCATGGCAAAGCCCTACTTCCCAACCAGCACAGTGCTCAGCTAGGGACTGGAAAGATGTGGCAACTTAAAGAACAGCAGTTGTACCAGGCAGTATGCATGTGGACTCCTGGAGCCTTGCCATGAGCACTTTATTCAGAGAGAGTTCTTTTCTTGAAATGCAGAAGTGCAGTCTAAATTATTTTTCTGTTTTTCCTGGCCTAAATGTAAAAGGGATTTTTCAAGTGATAGCTCAGCCTAAAGGGAATAGAACAGGTAATGACATTCCTCCACAGTGTTCTGCACAAAAGGTTAAGAAAGTGTGTGTTGAGTGGCCCTTTTGTAGAGGGTGTTATCATTTTTGATGTTCTAAACCTTCCTATGCTGTCTAGAATAAATACATGGAATATTTTAGATGAATATTAGATTGTATCATTTAAGGTGTTTCTTCACTTTATGAGCATCTGGAAATGATTTTTAAAAGCCAGCGGTATACTGTGTATGCACTACGAGAAACCAAAGCCCTTCACACACACACACACAGAGACACACACACACACACACAGACTCACACACACTTAAATGCAGAAGTTAATATACTAAACAAAAGGAAGCTAGAACTACTATATTCACAGCACTAGCACATGTTAGTGAATGAACGAATGTCAAGGTTTTGCTTTCTGTGTCTGACTCTATCTCCTCAACACAAAAGTTTTTCAGAGGCTGGGGTTGTAGCTCAGTGGTAGAGCACTTGCCTCACATGTGTGAGTAACTGGGTTCAATTCTCAGCACCACATATAAATAAATAAAATAAAGGTCCATTGACAACTAAAAAATATTAAAAAACAAAGTTCTCAGGCCATTGTTTTTAAGGTAGTATAAAAGTTCCAGAAAAGACAGTTATCCCAATATGTTCCTCACATGCACTATTTTTGGGGCAAGGAGAATTTCACACAAACCTTTCTTATGTCAGTATTTCGCTCTCTAAAATCAGAACAAAAGCAGTTAAAGATAAGATCATAATCCTTCCCTCGGAAACAATCAAATACGTTAATGAATGACATTTTTAAAAAGATATACATAGATTGATTGATTGATTTAAAAATGAAAATGTCTTCATGATAAATACTATAACCACATAAAGTTGCTTTCTTCCTGTCAGTAATGACCCTGGCATCCCTGATGTGTAACTTACATTTAACTGGCAACATTCTGGGCCACTCATATTCACTGCAACAGGCTGAACAGCTTGAACTTCAATAAAATGTGCATTAAGTGACTGAGTTAATTTAACCTCATTAATCCTCAGCTCAATAGAACCATCTGAAGCCTTCCAAGCAGCCTGTGCTTCATCCGAAACATAAACATGCTCCTGTAGGAAATCAACACCCAGAACGTGCTGAACCTCCAGCTCCCAAGTTGTCACCAAGGGGTAAATGGCTGTGTAATTGCCAGAACCGGGTTCCAATTGCATTATATGATTCCTTCAATTTGATCATTCTGGTAAACAGTGAGATGAGTTCCTGAAAAATAATTCTCTGAACTTTTTTTTGGAACTGCTTCTCTTTTGACCTCATATGCTCTAATTCATCAAAGAGCTGTGTTCTTGTTCAACATAATCGTTTTTCCCTTATAACTTAAGAACATTTGTGGCAAATATAACACTGTGCTCAATTAAAATAAAAATTTAGTTCCTCCACCTCCCACATCTTTCCCCATGTAGGATTAATTACAAAAGCATAATAGCAGCTAATTCTCAGAATTTACTCTTATTAGGCTGAAATTTCAAAGTAATATAAATTATCAACAGAACTTCAGTATTTAGTCCAATATTTGTTGTTCTACACAAGACATATTATTTAAGTATTTGGTTTTTCAATTTTGATGCTGGGGATTGAAACCAAGGCCTCACACACACTAAGTATGCATTCTACCACTGAGTCACTGAGCTATATCCCCAGCCAAGACATTTTAATTTTATGTAATAGTGTGGAACTTTTATGAATCTTGATCTAGATCAACTTAAGAATAAGTCTCATTCCAGCAGCTCAAGGAGCTGAGGCAAGAATCAAATTCAAAGCCAGCCTCAGCAAAAGTGAGGCACTGAGCAACTCAGTGAGACCATGTCTCTAAATAAAATACAAAATATGTATGGGGATGTGGCTCAGTGGTTGGGTGTCCCTGAGTTCCATCCCTCATACCCCCCTCCCAAAAAAAAGAATGAATCTCAATAAAGTATACCATGTACTGCATTGCTTATGCTATTTAATGACATTGTAAACACTCTCACTAAGCTATGTCCCCAACTCTAACCTTTCATTTTGGGTGCTCCTTGGTTCATTTTCTGTTCACATTACTCCCAAGCCAAGAAAATAAATAATGCCATATCTGAACATGCTTGCTTTCCCTATCCAGAGATGTGAGCTCCAAAATAAGAGCATTGTATTTGGGCTAAAGACACTGGGTTTGATCTAGTTTTGTGAGAATCACTCAAATTTGTAGGCAGACAATATAATATTCATTATGAAACTAGGGGAAATACACTGCCTGCTATCTCACCAGGTTTTTGTAATAATCAAAACCAGATAATTTACCCAAAGAACCTCATATAACATCTGTACAATAGAGTTATTCTTGTTTCTTCATAATCACAAGTTGGTAGTAATAAGATATGCCTCAAAAATGGGTAAAGCAAAATTCAGAGTAGTTTCTATTCTTTACCAGCACTCAGTATTACTTCCAAAGAGCTCCTGAGTTTTGAAAATAATTTTTAACTTCATCACCAAGAAATATAATAATAATAAAATAGCAGAAACTATATCTCAAAGTATCCATAATTAATCAATTGATTTAAAAATTACTAGCAAAAGATTTATTATTAGGCTGAAACATGCTACTTAAAAAATATCAAAAACTGAATTTAAATATTTATGCAACTCTATGGTCAAATCTCTCCCAAGTCAAATCTCAAATGTTTTCACTTGGTGAAAACATGCTTTCTTTCATCAAATAGCTTTATTAAATTTTATCATTAGATAAGTTATGAAATGTATCATTCTTTATGATACGACTGTTACATACAGGATAATAAAAGCATAAATATTACATTGTAATTCTGTCACCTTTGTTAAAGTGGCAAACTCAGTAGGATACTTGGGTTTTTTTTTTTTCTTTTACCTCATTAACATGTAATTTCAACAAGTGGACAGAATGACCTTTGTCAGTTCTTATCAGTTACAAGAAATTAAATGGTCTAGAAATTCCAGTGTTATTACTCCCTAAAGCAAACAAGCGATTCCAAATTTGTGGAAGACAATATTGAAAGAAATATTCCCAAAAGAGCAAAACACATTTGTGGCTTTCATGAAATATAAATTAAAACACCTTCCTGCTTGGATAGTTTCAATATTTTTCTTACCAGGTAAACTATCTACTGGTAAGCATTTTATATGGTTATTTCTTTTAGAACTGCCAGTTCCAGAAATATGATAGTCCTCAAGTAAAAACACACTTTTTAAAAATGTCATGCCAGCACTATTCTGTTTTATTCATGAAAGACAGATTTTAAATTACTATTTAACCAAGAGCAATTTACCCCAAGAAACTATTTATGAAAATAACATAAATCAGATTTGATAAAATCAGTAATAAATATTGTGAATGAAGGATTTTAGAAAAGATAAGCTATCTTTAGAGAAGACAGAACAATTTACATTTCCAAAGTACGGTGAACAACATGCTTTAAATCACTTCCAAGATGTTGAAAAATATAAACATATCCCGTCACTGGTTTTGGAGCCAGAATGTAACTCTTGATAGTTGCTTTCTTTTACATAAATATGTGCATTCTTTTATGAAAACCTGTTTGCCTTTTTAAAGGATCTTTTGTGTAATATATTTTTTAAAGTAAAAAAATGCATCATTTTCTTGATACTGTGCAACTATGCTAATTGTAATATACCTGTTTCAACTTCTGACTTTTGCTATTTTGGCAAAATAAATTACTCTATCTGAATAACAATTTTAAAAATGCAATAAGATGTGGTGATTTCCTTATGAAATAGAAAAGTGAAGCAGCCAGCCAACAATATTTTGAGGTACTTCATCAGGATGCTTAATGTTCTCCACATCTGTCCTACTGCTCTGTCCTCTCATGAAGACTTAGCACTATTTTTAAATGAATACATACATTTCTGATCATGTTTTGGCATTTCTAACATCTGCTCAAACTCACTTTAAAAATTGTTGCCCAGTACTTCCAAGATTTGTTACAGAAAAATTTCTTCTCCAGAGCTTATTTTTATAGTAAAATAAAAATAACCTTCGCAATATCTCAGATATGATGTCTACCAAAAATTCATCAAACAGGAGTGTGAGGCTAGAATATTAAAAGTCATGAATCCTAGTAGAACTACATTTTCTATCCATATCATTTCATATTTATTATCAAAAGAGTCTCAAAATAAGCATCAAAACAAAGTATAAATGCAACAAAAAATTGAATTATATCATATTTATTTTCACTTCTAGAAAGGAATCCAAGTGAGTTTCTTTGATACCAATTAAAATCTTGTAAAATTTATAAGAAATCAACTCTGATTTGAATATATGACAATTAGGCTAATTTTCTAATTGTAGTTAGAGGAAGAAAAGATATCTACTTAATTTATGTCAACCAAAGAGTATGAACTGGACCAGAATAAAAGGCTGACCAGGCTTTCTCTGAGTTGAGAGAAATTAGCTTCTCAGCATCTCCATCTTCTCTTTCACTTTCGCTATGTGGTTTCCTATTTATCCAACTTTTGCTACCCTCATAGTTTGTGCAAGGCTAAAGTGCACCACCTATTTAGCAGCATTCCTTTGGCAGCTGTGCCTACTGCTAACACACTGTTAGCAATTCAAATACCCAAGAGTGAGAATCTGTTTGACCTACTTCACCTGCCTGCAGCAGAACAATTCACAGGATGCTATTCAGCCAGTCTATTGGCTGCACTTTTTTTCACCATCATTTCTAATTCCCAGTCCATATAACTGTAGCCAAAAGCTAGAATACTGAGGTATGAAAATCGCCATTATGGTAGAATGGACTGTGAAATGTTTTGCTTGGTTTTGAGCAAGTATTAGCATCTTTATTGTACTGCATATAAACACACTTTGATTGACTATTTTAATTAAGCATGCCACATGAGATCTTTTCTAGGAATGAAGTCAAATGAGCTTCTATGATATTGATTCCAGTTTTGCAAAGCTGAGAAACCAATTTTTAATTTAGATATATGATATTTAGGCTAATTTTCTATAACTTCTCCAAATTTATAACTTCAGAAAAATGAGAAACCATTTCTCCAGTGATACTTGCATAATATTTCTACCTAAGATTGATGTTATTTTGCTATTGAAATAATGCTATAGCAATTAGGGATAAGAACTCAAAACATTGCCTTTTTAAAGATCTAGGGCTATATAAGTAGTACAGGATTTGCTGAGTTTGGTGAGTAATTTAGCATATCTTGATGTAGTTTTATAGTAAGATGATCAGGCTGTTATGGCTTGGTGAAGAATGTCAGATTTAATCCACTTGACCAAGATAACTAGTATAACCAGCATTCTGATGTATATGATTTCACAATGTTCAGCATAATGTATGTTTCCACTTTTTCATTTTATGTTGAAGTAGAATTCAGTAATAAGCATGCCTAGTACTTATCTAACATTTTATAAGTCAGAACATGCTTTCACAAGGTTTACCTCATATATCACCTGTAGCATCACTTACTCATGACAGAAGAAACTTGAACAGTTTCCTTAAGATAGAATTAAGTAACATAATGGTCAATGACAGAGCCAAGACTCAAACGTATTAAGTCATCAAAAATTATCATTACAGTACTATGCCATTAAAAGTATGTTCAATGGTGTCAACAAAAAGGAAGGGAGTAAAATGCATTAAAAAGTCTAAAATCCAAAGCATTTGAGGTGGGGTATGAAAATCACATTATGCTCCATAAAATAAGAAGGTAAATAAGATTGCATATGGAAGTATGTTATATGCATATACAAATATACCTCAATGAAACCCATTATTCTGTATAATTAAAATGCACTAATAAAAAGGTGTTCATAGTGAAATGATAAATATCAGAGGATTCACCTTAATTTCTTTTGCATCAGGTCTTTTTAGCTTGGCTATCAGACCAAATTCATTTTCATTTTATACCCAACTTCAAAAACATGGCATTAGCGTCATGAATATTCTATGGAAATAATTCTCAGGTCACATTTAAGCTCAGTGAGAAAGAGTACCATAATGGATGAGGAATGTCTGCCATGGATATAGGAGTTGAGAATGGAAGTATTAGTACAACAAAATTGCCAAGTCTGACATGGACTTTTTATTATTTGGTTGGTATGTACATATAGTTGTCTTACAATTAAGGTCTACCTCTCAGACAAGTCATAAAGGTCCAAAATGACCAATCCACAAATCATTGGCAAATGTTTTGAGATATCTGCCAGTGATGAAATATCCCTACCCTTTCTTATACCAGGTCAGTGGGTCAATCATGAAAAAATTCCTGGAAATCACATGAAGTCAAATCTTAGAATCACCTGATAGCCACTGTGTTCCTAGTGTGGAGCAACCTCATGAAGACATGCCCACCAACTCTTTGGCAAATCTATTCCCAATAAATTCTACCCTTTCATTATCATGATTGGGAATGAAGCCAAATAGAGGAAAATTTGATTGAGGAGGTAAAAGAAACTAGTAGCTCAGAAACAGTTTTTGTGTTTTTCTAAAAGATATAAATATTTAATATACACTTGCACTTCTCAAACTCATCCTGCTAACTCTTCAAAGAAAACATCACTAAAAAGAAAAGGGCAGAAGAGATAGAGCCTTGGTTACCATTGCTCAATCATGAACCCCTAAATAGGATACTGGATATTTGCACAATTTTCCCTGTGGTTACAGGTATTCCCAACCATGAGATGATGTACAGGTGGCTTAACCACCTCCTTTGCCATTCACTCTCTCAGCTCTAAATTCATCATCCCCATCAGGAGTCCAAATTTTCAGCCTCTTACAATCTAGAGAAATGCTGGTTTAATCTGGAGGATTTTATCAATGTTCATATAGCTAATGATTTCTTACTACTAGTACATATTAATTTCAGCAAAGGCTTTTTCCCACATTTCATCAAAAGGAGCATAATTATAAGATTTCACAACATTAAGGCAATAACTTTTAAGAAATATTATTCACATTTCCAAGTTTTCTCTTAAACAAAATCATAAATGATTAAAACTAAAATATGCTTGTCAAAATAGAGATAAAATTAGAGGCTCCATGACAAATTTTATTAGTCATTCCTCTTATTCATTAGGGTGTAACATTCTCTATAACTAACAAGTTTTATGGATATGCATAAGAAATCAGATTCTCTAATATGAAAATATTTTATTGCTTTAAGTAGAATTTATTATTACCTATAATTCAAATAACTATGAAATGAAATTATACAACAATATGTATGATATTATCCTTTAACACTAAAGTAAATAAATTTACATATAGGTCTTATACATATAAAACTTCTGGAAGGATAAGTTCCACATTGCCTATAGTCATTAACATTGCTTGAATTTTTATAAGAAAGCATTAATTATTTTACTAAGAGAAATGATGATGATACTCTGAGGAAATAAAAATGAATTTTGGTTAGCTATGTACTTTGAGATAGTTTTCAAGTAATTTCACTTCTTCATAACTTTATTCCATACAAATAAACTCTTTTAAACTAGTAATATTTTCTAACAAAACTTGTTTAAGTAAAGCATAATTTTTAAGATATATTCTGAATTTAATATAAAATAATTATAAGTTCCTCAGGTTGAATTTACAAATCAGTGCAATTTGGTTTTGGCTCTACCAAGTGCAAAGGCTAAATATTTAGTGATCCTTGCCATAAGTAATTAATACAAAAAAATGTTAGAATTATGTGTATTTTTTAAAATATATAACTCCCAAATTTAGAGAAATTTAATAACTTACCAATCTTACTGCTCATGGCAATCCCAAAACTCCCAATTCAATATACTTTTAGACAAAAGTAGATTATATATTGTGATTTGAGGCATTCAGAAAATAATATAAACCAGAAGAATAATAACATACTTACTCTGAGAATGTCATCACTCCTCAAATACCATGTAGAGATTCTTTATATTACATTAACATACTGTGCTATCCATAATGAAATAGATCGATAAAAATATATTGTGATCCAGAATGTATTTTATGAGCAAAAACAGAAGAGAGTGTCAGGGAGAAGAGACCCAGCAACATGGAAGCCTGAGTCATAAGACAGGGGAAAAGCTTTCAGCAAAAGGTCCTGGATGTATGGGAAGAACATGGCACCTTATTCTTTAGAACTAGGACAATGAAGACAAGATTCACCTACTTTACAATTTTGCCCCAGGTTGACTATAAGCAATTCCATGGCAGAATGTTTTTTCTGTTTCTATAATTTATTTTGTTATTAATGTAAAATTTTAAGAGATAAATTCAGATTTTGTAAATAGAAGGAAAGAAGCTCTTACAGATATTTTCAATAGAAAATTCAAAACTGACAAAATTTTCAGTAATTCAAAGTCCAGTATTAATGATCATGAGTGACGTATCCTCAGCAAACATTTTGAAGTATTATTCCAAGAAGGTGTCACAAGCTTAAGAAAACTATGAAAAAGAAAGGAAGGCAGGCAGGTACACAGGAAGGTAGGCAGGCAGGAAATGAGGCTAATTCTTAAAGTGAAAAAAAACTAGAGATTATTAGCTGAAAAATAAGCAGTTGTATGAGCTGAAAAATAAGCTGTTGTAGAAATGTAAACAAAAAATACCACTTGACTCTGCAACTAATCATTTTTATTTAATCATACTGATGGAAAGAATGACTTTTTTATTTTTTTTATTTAATCATACTGATGGAAAGAATGGATTTAACAAAACAAAAATTATGACTACACCCAGTTAAGGAAACAGGACAGGGGGATAAAATCTACAACTGCCACAAAAGAAAGTCAATAGATAATGTCTAAAATGACCAAGAAAATACTATGCAATTATATAGCTACTATCAGGAGGTGAAGGTCAGAAGAAACAGCTGAAAGAGTGGATAATAGAATGTTTAAGGAGAGCTAGGAGATAATGTTAGGAAAGTGGCAGACAAGCATTTCAAAAACTTTGGCATTTTAAACTCTTAGGCATATATTTAATATACAATATTTTTAATATTGTAGAGGTAAATGCAACACCCTTACAGGAAAAACCATCACTGATTGAATAATCTCATAGAATTTGAACGACTATCCACAATTTATATTCAAAAAAAGTTTTTTAAGACTCTGCTTAACATCTCTTGAGAATTATAGTGACAGATATAGCCCTGAAGGCCTTAGTGAATTTGTAAAAATACAGACTAAAATAAAATTCAGAAATCACTTTCACATATTCCTTTTAATGAGTTCTTGTGCTGTAACTAATTCTATCATCTGCGACTCCCAGGTTGTCTTGAAGCTGACATTTGGAAAATTTTTGTATTGTAAAAAAAATAGAGACTCATATGTGTAGATGCTGAGAAATCCCAGGTGTGTCAAAATCCAGTGTTCCATTTTACATTGCTTCTTGGCCCCTTTAATTTAATTCTGTGACTCAAATGCTTCCAGATTTGATCTGTGTGTTGTCCAAATGCTGTTGGTAGCCTAGTGAAAGACTTAATATTGTTTATTGCCAACTATGTCTCCAAAAGTTTTAATCCCCTTACCTCTCCATTACTCGTTTGTAAAGCAGGCTAATGCAATATTGAGTCAGAGTGAGTCAATGCAGAAGCAATTTTAAATAAGAGGAAGGAAACTTGTCAGTTGTTGAAGTCTTAGAATGTCTTAAACTACTTTTCCAAACTTTTAGTAAGATCTATCACTTTTTTTGTAACATTTGTAAAATGCTTTCTTACATTCTTGCAAGGGAATTTGTTTACTGTGTCTAAATTGTTAGAACTTAAATTTTACTTCAAGAGTAATTAGAAAAGAGAACTAGCAATTAAAAGAACTAAGATCCTAATCTCAGTTCTACCATTTACTGAATATATTAAACAAGCAGTGAATGCCTCAGAGTCCTGTCCTGAAATACCATAGATGTGTAAAGCGGATGGTGTACAAGATGAGCTCCCTAGGAAGTAAGATCAAATTATCTACTTTATGGGTTTATAGGTTTTCCACAAAATTTAAGCCCTTGATTAAAAGGTAATGCCAGACTTTAAAACTTTTCCTTTCAGGAAAATTACTCACATTTACAGGATGATTATTGCTGAATATAGATTACTTCATCTCAAGCCTTGGTTTTCACTATTACCCATAACCATATCAAATCTGAGAAACGTGAGGAAACAAAGGAAGTAGAGTTGCCCAGAGTTAAAGCTGATGTAAGCTGCCTATATCTTTTATAAACTAAACATTTTTAATGTCAACCTTTTTTTTTTCTGCTAACACTCAAGGTGCAATGTCAATAAAACTGCTTGGAAACGCAGTCACAAGGGAAGAATTTTAATTGCATATTCCACTGCCCAGCCCTGACGGTATCCCCTAATTCCTTGATTAGTCTCTTATTTCTTGTTCACTGTGCCTCTTCGTATCTCCAAGGCCCTATTGTAAGGATTTCATTTGGTACTGGGTACTAAAATAATAAAAGGAACAAATATGGTAAGAAAGCAAGAACTTTATACGGAAAATCACCTAATAGAGTTGTTTTTATATCTATTAATAAAGACATAAAGCAAAGAAACAAGTCATCTATTCATTAGTTCCTAGATATCCCTGGGATATTTTTATTCTCTTCTATTAAATTTTGCTCAGTTGAAAAGCACTGAAAAAGCTATTAAGGCTTAAAACTCTGACATTCATAATAAGTAGGGATGGGTGAAGTAAGTTGCTTAATTATAGACATTTGAGTTAGGGAAATGGACAGCATCACAGTTGTTACTGTTACTTTATTTAAGACAGAAATTACAGTGCACAAAAATTCAGTTCAACTCTTCTGGTGTAATCTCTTCCCTCCTCAGCTAAAATAATTACTGTGCTTTGCATCCACTATGGCAACTATTAAGTCTTGAATGTTCCTTTTATGTGAATTGAGTATGCTTTTCTCTCAAATCTAAATCACTCGATATTTCTTCAATGTCTCTGGCACTCATAGTAAACACAAAATAATCAATTATCATTCATGTGATCTTATTGACACTTTCATTTCTATTGGTCAAACATGTTTTTTTAATTTATTTTCTGCCTGTTCTCACAGTTAGTTTTGTTCCTAACACACATTTTCACATTTTGTTCTGCCTACAGTTCTAAAACACCAACACACATAACAAATTTTCTCTCTCTTTGAATAGCAATCTTTTTACTCTGTGGCAATGGAAAAAGAGTATCACAACTTTCAAGCTTGTCCTGTCACATTTTTTCCAAACTGTTGTAGAGATTCATCCCCATACTAAAAAATAATTTTTTTTTTAAAAATCCCAGCAAGCTTTTATTTAGAAATGAGCAAACTAATTATAAATTTCAGATGGAAGCTTAGAGTAGTTAAAGAAACTCTGATAAAAAAAATAAAATTGAAAGACTAACACTACCCAATTTCAAGGTTTATTATAGTGCTTCAGTGTAATATTGAGTTCCTGATAAATAAATTATCTGAAAAGAACAGAGTCTGGAAACAATGGTCATTCCAGAGAGTTCTTAGATGAAACACCAAAATGATGATCCATATGAGATACAAATGATGAATTCAGCATCATCTGCTATGGTATGATGTGTTGTGTTCCCACCATTCCTACGTTGAAATCCTATCCTCCAAGGTGCTGATACCAGGAGGTGGGCCTTTTGACCCATATTAGTCTCCTTGTAATATAAGCCCAAGGGAGCTGGTTCACCCCTTCCACCAAGTGAAGATACAGCCAGAGGCATCATCTGTAAATCAGTTAGGTCTCTACCAGACGTCAGCAAAAGACAATCTTAAGAGAAGGAAAATATAAGCTATATAAACTGAAAGAAAATATTTATGAATCACATATCCAACAAAGGACTTACATTGAAAATATATAAAAAACTCTCAAAACTCAATAGTGAAAAAAGGGAAATAAGCCAATTTTAAAAGTGGGTAAAATATTTGAATAAATACTTCATCAAAGAATATATAATGAAACTATACATATATAATAAGCACATGAAAGAATTCAAACTTTGTTGGACATTAAAGAAATATAAATTAAGACCACAATGAAATGCCATAATATACACCTATTAAACTGGAAAAAAAATGCAGCAAAAAAAAAAAAAAAAGACATTGCCCAGTGCTGCCAGTATTGTGGAGAAACTGCAACTCACATATATTACTGGCAGAAATTTAAAATGGCACTGTAACTCTCAAAGGGTTTAGCAGTTTCTTAACAATGTTAATATGTATGTAATAAGCCACATTTTTCCTAAATCTTCAGTCACCCCTCAGTCACCCTCATCTGCTTCTGGAATTTTACTTTGATTACAAATTTCTGTTTTTCGGACTGTAAATGTTGATAACCCTAGAGAATCGATTACTGGCCCCCTTCTCTTATACTCTTTTCTGTACTCTCCTTTCTCCTTGGACAATTTTATCTGCATCTATGAATTCAATAAACATACATGCACTGGTAATTCCCAGTCTTATGTCATCATGTTAGAACTCCTTATCTTCAGTTCTACCTATCTGAAAGTCTCTTTGGTATATCCATTCAGATGTATCAAAGTCATACCAAACTCAACATGCCCCAAAGTTCATACATCATCTTCCTCCACAGTGAGTCTTCTTTGAGCTTTCTTGTTTATTGAATGGTGCAATCAGACATCCAGTTCCTAAAGACTGAACAAAAGTCCACATTGACAACTCACTCTTCTTCTTTACCATTCCATCTTCTCTGTTCTATCAACCACTAAGGTCAGTGATGTTTTCTTTAATTATCTATAAATTCACTCTTTCTTTACATCTCAACTTTACTAGAAACTTCCCTCATCTTTTTCCAAGACCATAGCTAGACCCATTCAACTCATTCCCTTCAATCACTCTGTCTGTTCCAGTCCAATCTCCAAACAATACACAAATTGGATTTTAAAAATGCCAGTCTGGTATTTTTACCATTTTCTTACTTATAGCTGGCCTTTAACAGACTGGTATTGCTTCTAAGTTGAAATTCCAAATTATTTTTTAATGAAATTTGTACTGTGGTTTTTTATCTTTATTTGTTCTAATTAGTTATATATGACAGTAGAATGCATTTTGACACATTATACATAAATGAAGTATAACTTCCCATTTGTCTGGTTGTTAATGATGTAGAGTTACACAGGCCATGTAATCATATATGCACATAGGTTAATAATATTCAATTGATTCTACTAGTATTCCTGCCCCCGTGCCTCCTCCCCTTCCTTCACTCCCCTCTGTCTAGTTCAAAATACCTGTATTCATTCCCCGCCACTGCTTATTGTGAATTAGCATCTGCATATCAGAAAAATTTGGTCTTTGGTTCTTTGGGATTGGCTTATTTTGCTTTAGCATAATATTCTCCAGCTCCATCCATTTATTGGCAAATGCCATAATTTCATTCCTCTTTAAGGCTGAGTAATACTCCATTATGTATATATGCCAGTTTCTTTACTCATTCATCTGTTGCAGTGCACCTAGGTTGGTTCCATAATTTAGCTATTGTGATAGCTAATTGATATGGCTGTGTCACTGCAGTAGGCTGATGAAATTCCAAATTATTAATATGGCTCTACTATCTTTATCTCCAACCTAAATTCATGGCATTCTTACTCCTTTCTACAGTCAGTTCCTTGAAAGTGCTAGACCTTTGAAAGTGCTGTTTCCTCTCACTAAAATGAATTTTATTCCTTCCTTCATCTCTCCAATTCTTTTATGATGATTGATAATGCATTATTTTAATCTCAAATCAAGTAGAACTGCCTTAAAGAAGACTTCACTCACTACTCTAAATTGTATTCTTATAATCTCTTACAGTTTATAATATTTTCCTTTACAGAATTGTCCCAATTTTTAAAAAATGGATTTATTTGTGGTTATTCTTAATGCTTATATCCCTTGATAGTCTATAATCACCATTAGGTCAGCAAGCTGTTTTGTTCACCATTGTAGTGTCTGGTACATCATAAAAGCTCAAAAATTATTTAAATATAAATATGACACTACATGAGAGAGAGAAAAATTGGAACTTAAGTGATGAAACTTGTTTGTAAATCACATTGTTAGAAAGAAGAACCAAGATTAGAACTCACTTATTCAGCAAACTTGTTTGTAAATCACATTGTTAGAAAGAAGAACCAAGATTAGAACTCACTTATTCAGCAGACCGTTCACTTCTCAGAGCTGTCTCAGTCAGATACACAGAGAAACTTAAAGTGGTTTTGCTCATGATTTTCCTTCAATTTCAAAAGCTTTGAGTTGAAACTGTTGAGTTCAAACAACAGTTTTTATCTCAATATTATGTCAGTTGACTGGGCCAACAGCATCTATTCCACTTACAATGGCAGTATTTTAGATGACCAAAAGAATGACAGCCAATATATACATATGACTGACAAGTAACCATCACCAGTGAATCAAAAAGTTTTTAAAGAATTAAATGTGTTCTCCATTTTGTCCAGCAGCTGGCAAAGCTATAGTTGGAAACTGTGATGAATTGTTTGCCACATGCAGGTGGTAGAAGAGAATTGAATTGCAAACACATAAAAATGTGGTTTTCAGCTGTTCTACAGTGCTACTCTTTTGGCCAAGAAAAAAGTGGAATTTCTGTTGGCTTGAATGTCATGGAATTTTTACATTTGCATCAACTGAGTTCAAATTGGGAGCAAGATTTCCCAAACAAAAACAAAAAAACATTGAACCTTTTCTTTAGTGTCTCCACCATTTCCTTTCTAGACTAAGTTAGATGTATTGAGTTATAATACTATATAACTTGGCAAAGGTTAACTGCTGAGAATTAGCATTTATCTTACTCCACTAACAAATGATTTTCTAATAGAGTTGATTTTCCTCTTAAATTCTCATAAATTTTGAGAAGTCTTGTCAAAATTTTGAAAAGAATGCTGAAATACCTTATATTACTCCTAAATTTATTTTTAGAATAATTTTAGGTTCACAGTAAACTAACAGAAATTTCTTAAATACCTTCTGCCCCACACAAACATAACCTCCCCTATCTCTTGCCCACCAGAGTAGCTCCTTGTTATATTGACGAACCCACATCAACACATCATGTTCTCCCAGGAAAACTAAAGTTCCTATAAATATTTAAAATTATGCCTTTTGAATATTTTTTAAAGTGATGCTTAATATGATCAGGCCATATTATTAAAATGTTAAACGGTTTTTAGGCCATTTTTATTTATTATCTTTTTTAACCTTCATTTCCTATATTTGTATTATCAGATTATATGTGGTGTTTGCTCAGTAATTTTTATAAAAATCTACTGCTGTCTAAGATGTTTATTCCTACCTTTTGTAGGAATAAAGAAATAGAAAAAAAATCTATTTGAATAAAGACAGAATTGGAAGAAATAAATAAAATTCCCAATTCATATACATAAAATAGTATGTATGCAATTAATGTAACATAGTGTAACAATACAATGTAATTAATATAAGTGAAATATATGAAAAACATGAAGGTATCATTTTCTCTAAATGATATGTGGTCATAGATCTTTCCTGGAAAAAATTAAGACAAAATGAAATTTTAAAAAGTTTATCAAAATATATCTAAATCAGGTCATAGATATAATAAAATCCTCATTCTTATAACTCTGATTTTCCCTTCTATCCATATCCTCACCCTTCATTCTGAGGTACAGTATCCTCATGGAGTTATTTTCTATCTTAAAATGAATACTATATTAAGATGGTGAAATATTAGTGACTCTTCTCAAGTGATGGCTGCTAGCTCTTGAGCCCTAGCTTCTGCTGCTTACTAAGGAGATGGCACCCACTTAATTCTCCAAATAATATACAGAGCCCTTACAAAGACTTAGCCCAGCCTGGTTATATCTCTCTCCTCTCACCAAAATCAGGGAATCCAATTCTATGAGACACCTAAGATTGTACATCAAACAAAAGTTTGTTCCACCTTCTAAACCTTGGAATTCTAATTTTCTTTTGTGGGTTGCCTGTCACCTGCTTTTTTCTTCCTTTCTAGTAAATTTCATTCATTAATCAAATATTTGCAGAGCCCCTATTCTGTCCAGGCTAAGAGTCAAGCATGTATCTTACAGTGAAAAAGATACTCTCCTCTCCTTGCAGAGATTGGACAACTCCTGAACAATGATATAAGATATACAAGTTGCATTTTGTGGTGTCTCACTAAGTCACAACTCACAGAGATGCTTCTCCTGAATGTGCTTTCTCAAAAGAATATTCCTATAATTATAGTTTTTAAATTTTTAAAGGAATAACAACTTTATGGGTACATGCTGCTATATTTTTTTACAAACTTCTGGAATGCCACACACACACACAGAGATATAGAGATAGAGATGGCGATAGAGAGAGAAAGAGAGAGAGAGAGAGAAATGGTGCTTCTCTTAGTCATTAGTATTAGAAAGGATATTCCATAATTTCTTTTCTTTTTGCTTAAAAAATAAAAAAGCTAAGGAGAGATGGGGTGTACTGTAGTTAAATTCTAGAACTTTTTCCTCATTAATTCTTGTTAGTTTTGTAACAGGTAATTTAAAGAATTAATAGTGGTTTTGCCCACCCTCTCACCCGAACACACACACTAAAGAAAGGTAGAAATGAATTTAGTTGCCTAGTTATATAATACTGTGGCTCTCAACACTTACCAATTATCAGAATCGTTTGGAGAGCAAACAATTCCTGACAAAACAGAATTTGTTCTAGTTCTTCATTGGCACTGATATTTTTTTAAAGCACTTTAAGAAATGTTCAGCTGGAATTAAATTGCAACTCACAAATCCAACATAACATTTACTTCAGGATTTCTGTATTTGCCCTGCCAGACTCTCCTTCCAAACTTTTTCTTACTTAACAAAACTTATTTTTTAGAATAATTTTAGGTTAACAGTAAACTTGAGCAGAAGGTACAGAATTTTCTTAAATACTTCCTGCCTCCCCCACGCATGACCTCCCTCCCCTCTCTCTCACCCACCAAAGTGGCTCCTTGTTTTGTTGACAAACTTACCTTGACACATCATAATCTCCCAGAAAACTCACTATACAGTTCTCTCTTGACGTTGTACATTCAGTGGGTCTGGACAAAATGTAAAGGCATGTATCTCCCACACCAGGTAGGTTCACTGTGCCCTAACAGTCCTCTGTGCTTTACCTATTCACTTCTCCATAGCACCTGGCAGCCATTGATTGTTTTACTGTCTCTGTAGTTTTACATTTTTCCAAAATATTATATAGTTGGGATATTACAGTGGGTAGTCTTTTCAGACTGACTTTTTTCACTTAGTAATATGCATTTAAGGTTTCTCCTTAAATGATTTTCTTTTCATGATTTTAATAACTCGTTACTTTTTAGGTTATTTTTTATGTCTATGGGATTCTCAGTGATGTCTCCTCACTCACTTCTGGTATTAGTAATTCATGTTATCTCTCTTCTTAGCATAAGTAGAGGCTTACAAATTTTATGAATCTTTTCAAAGAACCAGTTTTTTGTTTCATCATTTATATTGACTTCCTGTTTTCAATTCAAATGATTTTGCTCTAAATTTTATGATTTATTTTTTTTCTTTTTCTTTCTTATTACTTTGTATTTAATTTGCTTTCCTTTTCCAAGCTTGTTAGGGTGGAAGTTTAGATGATTCATTTTAGACCTAAAATAGATCTTCGATGCTATTAGTTTCCTTCTAACCATTGCTGTCACTGCATTACCCAAATTTTGATAAGTTGTCTTTTAATTTTCACTTAATTCAAAACATTTTTGCTATTTCTTGAAACTTCTTCTCTGACCAATGTGATATTAAAAAGTGATTGATGCATTTAGACCATTAAAAGTGATTGTTGATATTGTTGCATTAATAGGTAGCGTCATTGCTACAATGTATCACCTTTGCTTTTTGTTCCTATTTTCGCTTATGTTCATGCTTTCTGAATAATAGTCAGATGTAAATCTTATAATTGCTTCTCTGTAGGTAATGTGTGTTTTTCATTTAGCTTCTTTGAGGATTTTCTCTTTACCTCTGATATGCCCAAAGCGTAGTGTTTTATTTTTTTAATTTTGTTTTGTTTTTGAATTTATCCTACTGAGTACTCTCTGAGCTTTTTCTATCTAAGATTTGAAGTCTGATATTAATTTGGGTAAATTCTTAGTCATTATTATTTTGAATATTTCTTCTGCTATTCTTTTTTCTCCTCCTGCTATTCCCATTCTTTATAAATATGCCATTTATGATGTCCAACAAGTCTTGGATATTAGGGGTTTTATCCCTAGTCTGTTTTTTGTTTGTTTGTTTGTTTCTATTAGTTTTTCAGTTTAGGAGATTTCTACTGAGATGTCCTCAAGCCCTAGGATTCTTCCCCAAGTCATATTCATTTTTCAAAGGCAGTTTTCATTTCTGTGAAAGGATTATTAATCTGTATGTTGGGGCAGGCCCCAAAATGGCTGTAGTTAGGCTCTCTTGCCAACACTTCTGGAGGGCCATGTTATGTCTTTAGTGGATTGGGAACTGGCTATGCTATGGTTAGTCAAGGCTAGAAACATTGTGATTCAGTATATAGACTCAAGGCCATAAACATTAACTTGTGAACATGCTTGAACCTCTGCTCAACCCATGAAACCACCTGTTGGCAGTTTGCCTTTTTTATTTGAATTGTATATAAAAAGGATCTACGACAATGGCTTTGGAAGCTGCCAATACCTGTGGCTGCCTCCAAATATAGGATCACCAACATTCCCACTGTGCCTCACATCTTCTTTCAATCTCTAGATCCTCAAGCCTTGTTTCCTGGGGTCAGAGCCCCTGCATGACACTCTAGCTTTTGTTAGTTTGTTTGCTTTTAGTTCTTTCCAGGAATCTCCATCTCTTTGCTAACATTACCCATTTACGCTCGCATTCTATTTTAACCACTAGAGCCCTTGGCATGTTAATCACTGTAGATTTTAATTCCCCTTCTGATAATTTGAATAACTAGGCCGTATCTGACTCTGTTTCTGATGCTTGTCTATTGAAACCATCATTTTATCTTTTGTTGTATCCTATAATTTTCTCATGATAGCCAGATATGACATACAAAGTTAAAAAACAAACAAACCTGCCACAACTATGCCTTTAGTAACATGGTAAGTTGGAGGAAGCAGCATTCTATATTCTCTGGACTAGATACCAATCTTTCAGTGAGCTTATATCTCTGGACTTTAAACTTCACACATGCTCCCAGCTCTATTACTCCCTTTAGGTTGACAGCTAGATGAGAGTGGAGTTGGCTATTTCCATTCCCAATATGAAAAGCTAGAGGGGGCTGAATTTGGGTATTCACTTTCCACTAAATCAGTTAGAGCAGTCTGGGCTCTGCTTATATCGTTTCTCCTGAGGACAGACCTGGGTTGAGAACCGAATGCTCTGGCATATTTCAAAATGTTGCCTTTTCTCCTCTTCTCAGAAGCATAAAGCAATTTATCTCTAATACTGACTATGAGGACCTGATAGAAATCCAGAAGGTAAAATTTACAAAAGTGTGTGCTTCCCCTGATGACTGAGACCCCCTGAAATTTTTGTCCCTGGTTCTTGTCCACACTAGCATCCAGTCATCCTTTAATTATAATCCAGGTTTCCCTACCTCAGCACCGGTTACCATAGAGATTTTAACTCATGTTTCTGCTCTTATAAATTGAGATTCACTGTATTTGCCTGGTGGTCTATCTTGGAAACAACAATATGCTCCATGGTCTTACTTCCCTTCAATCTAACAAGAGTTTATTTTTCAGTGCATTCTGTTTTTCCCTTGTTGCTGCCAATTCAAAGCTTCTTGCATGCTGGACCAAAACCCAGAGGTCCTCCTTCCCAATTTTTTATTTGCTACTGTATTCACATTTTCATATAGATTTTTAACTGATAAAATATATATCATTTATCAATTCATTTTGTCCTTATGTAGAGCAATTTTGAACTTTCACCTTTTGATGACTGACAGATAACTAATTTTTCAGTTGTTCCCATTATAGTGTCAAAATGCCTAAAAAGTTTAACCTAAATTACTTTTGACTTTTGCATCAAAGAATTTAATTGCTGCCTTAACTTATAAGGTGTTATCCCAGAGGCTGGGTGACAAGAATTATAGGTTTCACTTTGATGATTAGCAAACTGAAGCAAAGTAGTTCCACTGATTCAACACCATTGCTTGGAGATTTCCTATGATTCATAACAAATGGCAGCCTATATTTTGTCAAGCAGAAAATCAATAGCTATTTTATCTATTTGTATGTACTGTAAGTACTATAAGTACATACAAATGGGGGAAGTATTTTTCTATAGTGGAAAAAGTCCCTATGCCAAAAAGAATTTACAGGAATACACACAAAATCAAATGTACCTCTGTAAATGGATGTGTTATGGAATGAAAGCATGGAACTTTCATTTATTTTTGGTAAGTAAATAAATGTGTATAAATGTCTACTTATGATTCATTTTATTATTTCCAGAACAGAAGTAAAATAAGAAGAAAAGGAGAGAATAAGTGAAAAAATGAAAGGAAAAGAATATAAAAAAGAACTGAGGAAAAAAGGTAGACTGAGAGGTAACAGGAAGGAAAGACACTTGCATCAAGGGAGATGTTAGAACCATCTTGTTACGTGATACAAGGTGTGCTCTACTCAAGGCCCCTTGAAAGTTGAAACTGGAAATGAGCTCCTGGTTAACTCACCAATCTTCTACATCTCACATGCTCAAAGATGTAACATCTTAAAAATGTATACAAAAGGTATCTGCGGGTTTCCAGAAGCCTCAAGGAAGGCAGTGGAAAGAAGACTTGAAGTGCAAATCACATGCAAAAGAGAGGAGAGAGAGAGAAGAGAGAAGATGGGTGAGAGGAAAAAGAAGGGGAGAAACAAAGAGGTAAGATAATGCCACTTTGTCTTTGCAAGTGTTTTCCTTCTACTTTGGACTTCTTGTGCTGTTTTTATACTCTGTTGCATTAAGTGTTAATTTGAACATCATTTCTTCTAGGGACCTTTTCATTATCTAACTCCTCTCTCCTCATTTTCTATATTCTATTAGTAAGCATGCTGTATTAATTATACCATCAAACATTTTCATATGCATCCACTCTTCTCAACTACAAAAATATTTTATTGGTTCAGATCACATCATTTTTCCTGAAAGTAATGGAGAGTATTTCCAGCTAGTATTCCTGTTTGCTTCTCTCCACATTCTCTGATTAGTCATTCTCAATCTGCTTTTCTTTTGAGAAAGATAATGCAAGATGTTCTCAAGTACACAGATAAGTTCTGGTGAAACTGTAAATAAATAAATAAATAAATAAATAATGAAAGCTTATGGGAAAATATTAAAGTAATTTATTCATGCGTATAATGTTTATAATATCTCAGTACTGATAGATTTCAAGGAGTGAAGCCATGAAAAGAAGCCACAGTTTTGTGAGATTCCAGGCCAAGAGAATGATTCTTTATTCCCCAATAAGGAAAATCAGAAAACAAATGAATGGTAATTTTAATTAAGGATATTTCTGTGTACTTTCAGCAGCAAATTTAAAACACAAAACTGACTATATCCTTTCAGCTTGAATTTTTCTATGTATCCTTATTGTCTACAGAATAAAGATGCACATTTTCTTGTTTGGATCCTGCCCATATCTTCAACTGTGACTAATATCAATCTCTATTCCAGTCCAATATTCCAGCCCTACTGAACTACTTCGAAGTCCCTGAATGCTTTGTTGCAGCTCACATTTTTAATAACCCAAATTTTGTAGCCCTACTAGTATTAAAAATTGAGACCTGTTCGATGTAACAATATTTACTTGAGCAAATAAAAAGGGCAACATTCCTCACCAGATATGGTTCAGAATATATCACCCAACCATATGTGCAGTTTATATTCATAGCCAGAGAAAAGGAGTGACATACAGAAACAACCTGATCAGCAGCAGTAGGTATTTGCCTTATGTAGTCATTTTTTGTCAACTTTAACCTCTGATTGACTGGACATTCAGCTGCAATGACTGGTTAATATACACTTGTTCAGTTACAAGAGGACGCTCGTAACTTACACATCAAGCTTGGTTAAAAAGCAATGTGTATAAAGGCTACTGTGGACCAAACTTAGCCCTTAACCATGGATAAGTGCTGGTTTAGGGCAAATATGTATCAGTTCAGCACTCGTTTTAAATTTATTTTATTTGTAAATGAAGAAACTAAGCGGTCATATGATGCAAGTTGCTAGACAACGATGATGTATTACATAACAGAGTACATAATAGAATTCTGCAAAAAATCAGAAGCCTAATGACCATTCACCTTTGCTTCACCATAGTTAAACTAACCTTAGTTAACTAACCTTAAACTTACCACAGACAAAATGGCTTCATATTTCTCCTTATTTCCAAATTTGCCTCCAAATCTGAAATGTGTACCTTCTTCTTTAGCACACTTTCAGCCATTTTATCCATAAGAACAATAAAATACATGTAAAATAAATATCATGTCATATATAATGTTCAATATCATGTAATACACTAGATTAACGAAACAATGTAGGTAAAATTTTTGAAGAAATCCACATTATTTTCTCTATATTGAATTTCAAAATTCTGTTTTAAAGTATATTAAAGAAAATTTTTAAATAATATCTTTAAAACATTGTGTAAGGGTACTAAAGAAGAGAGGAAAAAGAAAAAAGGAAAAGAAGAAAAATTGCATTGACTGATTTTCTTATTACTATATGTAGGCATTTGGTTTTGCCTGTATTTGATGAAAAAATATTTTATTTTATATTTTAAAAACTAACATAATAGGAAGAACAGATAGCTATTTATAGTTCTACAATCTCATAATAAATAAATGAAATACACCATTCTTTTACTGAACTCTTTGCTGAGTCTGAGTAAGCAGTGTTATGAAATTAGGGGCGAAAAAGGCATGCATTTATTTCCCCACAAAAATTGAGAATAATTAGGGTTATTCCAGGAAATGCAGAAAAAGGATATAAAGAAGAAAAATAAGAACATGATGAAACAGAAGCCAGAAAACCAGTTTGAGGCATAACTGGTACATGAAGTAAAATAAACAGTGGAAAATCTTCACTTGTAGAATGGCGAAATAACTTTTAAGACAGAAATAACCAGTTTTAAAGTTGGTTACACTGTGAGACTCTTAAACCCCAAATTCATGCAGGTACTCACCCACTTCCCAAACATAAGGAGTAACTTAAGCTTAAATTTAAACTTAAGCAGTAAAATAAGTGAAAGTTGGGTTTGTTCATTAACTTTCTATAAATCATGGAACAGGGATGGATTCCAGGTCTGAGTTAATAGAGAAAGGGACCAGAGCACCCTGTTAAGGAAGGTGAGATGATGTATGACCTGAAGCAAATCAGTAGTACCCCAGGATTAGAGCAAGAATTTACTAAAGATTAAGTCCTGGGGGCATCACACAATGCCCCAAAGAGTTTGGACCTCAAAAGGACCAGAAATTGAAGGTCAATCTAAGTTTGACCACTTCTGAAATGAGAAGGGAATTTTAGCTTATAATCAGTTTGCATCAGCTTTTCAAAAATGTTTCACTGCCATCAACTGCTAATGGGCCTATGTGTGAAGTTGCTACCTATCAAAAATTCTCTTTTCTCTCATATGTGGAAGCTAAATGGAAAAAAAAAGGGCAGCGGGGTGTAATGAATTCAGAAAGAAAACCATTATGTTAGGTGAAGAGAAGAAAGGGTAGAAAGGAGGGGAAGGTAAGGGAAGTACTGGAGAGTAATATTGACCAAATTATGTTATGTGCATGTACAAATATGTCACAATGAAATCCAATATACTGTATAATTAGTATGCACTAATATTTTTTAATTTCTAAAACAGTGAGATATCAATTGATATTTAACTAAGAGTAGCCATAGTGGCAGTAGAATTTGACAGTTGATGGGCAAAATTCATGTATTTGATGATGACCATCACCCACTCTAAAGTATTTAAAAGTTTTTTCAGAAAATAGCCTCAAAAAATAATAAAATACTTGGAAATCAATCTAACAAAAGAGGTGAAGGACCTCAACAATAAAAACTACAGAACACTAAAGAAAGTAGTTGAAGAAGACCTCAGAAGATGGAAAAATGTCCCATGTTCTTGGATAGGGAGAATTCATATTGTCAAAATGACCATACTACCAACAGCACTATACAGATTCAATACAATTACCATTAAAATTCCAAATGATGTTCTTCAAAAAATAGAAAAAACAGTTATGAAATTCATTTCAGAAAATAAGAGACCCAGAATAGACAAAACAATTCATAGCAAGAAAAATGAAGCAAAGGCACACAATACCAGATCTCAAATTATTCTGCAGAGCTACAGTTAAAAAAAAAACAAAAACAAAAATAAAACCAAAACAACAGCATGGTACTGCCACGAAAACAGGTATAAAGACCAATGGAATAGAAGACAGAGAGACAAATCAACATAATTACAGTTATCTGATATTAGACAAAGATGTCAAAAACATACATTGGAGAAAAGATATGCATTTTAACAATGATGCTAGGAAAACTAGAAATCCATATGTAGTAAAAATTCAACCCTATCTCTCACCCTGAACAGAACTCACTCAAAGTGGATCAAAGACTTAGGAAACAGACCAAAAATCCTTCACATACTAGAAGAAAATGTACGCCCAACATTCCAGCATGTCAGCTCAGAAACTGACTTTCTTAACTAGACTTCTAAATTATAAGAAGTAAAATCAAAAATCAATAAATGGGATGGCATCAAGTTAAAAAGCTTTTTCACAGCCAAGGAAACAATGAAGACCATGAAGAGAGAGCCCACAGAATGGGAGAGAATCTTTGCCACCTGCTCAGGGCATGAATATCCAGGATATAGAAAGAATTCAAAAAATAACATCAAAAACCCCACAAATAACCCAATTAATAAATGGGCAAAGGAATTAAATAGACACTTCTCAAAAGAAGAAATGCAAATAGTCAACAAATATAGGAAAAATGTTCAATATCTCTAGCAATTAGAAAAATGCAAACGAGGGCTGGGGCTGTAGCTCAGTGGTAGAGCACTTGCCTCGCATGTGTGAGTCACTGGTTTCGATCCTCAGCACCACATAAAAGTAAATAAATAAAATAAAGATAGTGCATCCTTCTACAACTAAAAAAAAACAAATTTTAAAAATGCAAACTAAAACCACACTGAGATTTCATCTAACTCCAATCACAATGGCGATTACAAGAACACAAATAACAACAAATGAGCCTGGGTGCCATGGTACAGGCCTGCAATCTCAGTGACTCGGGAGGCTGAGGCAAAAAGATCGCAAGTTCAGACAGCCTCAGGAACGTAGTGAGGTCCTAAGCAACTTATCAAGGCCCTGTCTCAGAATAAAAAATAGAAAGGGCTGGGGATGTAGCTCATTGGTTAAGCACCCCTGGTTTTAATCCCTGGTATAAATTTAAAAAATGTTGGCAAAGATATGGGGGAAGTGTACACTTATACACTGTTGGTGGGACTATGAATTGATGCAACCACTCTGAAAAGCAGTATGGAATTTCCTCAAAAAACTAGAAATGAAACCACCATATGACCCAGCTATCCCGCTCCTTGGTATATATCCAAAGAATTTAAAATCATGATACTATAGTGACACAGCCACATCAATGTTTATAGCAGCACAATTTACAATAACCAACCTATGGATCCCACCTAAGTTCCTTACAACAGATGAATGGATAAAGAAAATGTAGTGTATACACACAATGGAGTACTATTCAGCTATAAAGAATAATGACTTTATGGCATTTGTTGGTGAATGGATGGAACTGGAGACGATGCTAAGTGAAATAAGCCAGTTCCCCAAAATCAAAGTTTAACTTTTTTCTCTAATACCCAGAAGTTAATCCCAAATTGGGTGGGGAGATTTAAAAAAAGAATAGAAGAAAGATTAGTAGAGTAGACAAAGGGGAATGAAGAGAAAGGAGGAGGAATGGAATAGGGAAAGACTTTGGAATGAATCTGACTTATGTACATATATGAACAAACCACAGTGCCCCAGTTACACCATCATATACATACACCAGGACACAATTTTTTTAAAAAATCTGTAAGTAAATAGAAAGATCAGTAAAGTAGAAGTAAAGGAGCAGGGGGAGGGAAAAGGGTAAGGGGAAAGGTAAGTACTGGGGACTGAATTAGAACAAATTATATTCCATGATTTTATAATGATGTCAATTATAATTGTCACGTATAACTAAAATAACCAATAAGGAAAAAATAAAATATGGCAATTATTAATTTATTAACATTACAACCTATAAATGTTCATTTATAATATATTCAAAGAAATATTCCAATATTAAGATTGATCACTATAAAGATACTAAAAAGTAATTCCAAGTATTAACAAAATTTTTCCTGAATAGTAAGACTATGAGAAATACTAGTTTGCCTCCCTTCTTCTATATACGTGGATTTCTTTTACAACTTTTATTTTTTACTAGAAAAAAATAATTTGTTCATGAACATCTTAATTATGTGAACATTGCTGAAATAAAGTGTATACTTACAATAATTCTGTCACTGTTCTAAGTCCTAAGGCTATGGTACTGTTTGCTCTTCCAACTTGTATATACCAGATATATATAACTTGCATATATCCTCTTATTGGTTTTACATTTTCTTACAACTAGAAAGAAGACAAAGAGACTTTGGAAAGGTAATTTGTTGACAATACAGTTTAGCTTTCTCTCAGGGTAAAGCTTCTTTAGTCATCCACTGAAAATGTTATTGCTCATTACTTGTTTCAATTGGAATGGGATATTCCTTACCTGAGGTGATTCACAGTTTTAAATGGTCAGGCTGCCAGGTTACTGCAGAATTTCTCCTCACATCAGTGTCAGAAGCAGTCTGCAAAGTCACAGTTTATTTGTAATTGTGTTGTTAAGAATGGAACTAGTGCTCTTCCCTGCTGGCTGCCGGGCGCGAGCTGTAAGGGATTTGCTTGCGTGTCGAACTCCTCGGAACCATGGCATCCCTTTCCCTCGCACCCGTTAACATCTTCAAGGCTGGAGCTGATGAAGAGAGAGCGGAGACAGCTCGTCTGTCGTCATTTATTGGTGCCATTGCTATTGGAGATTTGGTAAAGAGCACGTTGGGACCTAAAGGAATGGACAAAATTCTTTTAAGCAGTGGACGAGATGCCTCACTTATGGTAACCAACGATGGTGCCACTATTCTAAAAAATATTGGTGTTGACAACCCAGCAGCTAAAGTTTTAGTTGATATGTCAAGGGTTCAAGATGATGAAGTTGGTGATGGCACTACCTCTGTTACTGTTTTAGCAGCAGAATTACTAAGGGAAGCAGAATCTTTAATTGCAAAAAAGATTCATCCACAGACCATCATCACGGGTTGGAGAGAAGCCACAAAGGCTGCAAGAGAGGCTCTGTTGACTTCTGCTGTTGATCATGGTTCTGATGAAGTTAGGTTCCGTCAAGATTTAATGAATATTGCAGGAATGACATTATCCTCAAAACTTCTTACTCATCACAAAGATCACTTTACCAAATTAGCTGTAGAAGCTGTTCTCAGACTGAAAGGTTCTGGTAATCTGGAGGCAATTCATGTCATCAAGAAGCTAGGAGAGAGTCTGGCAGATTCTTATTTAGATGAAGGCTTCCTATTGGATAAAAAAAAAATGGAGTAAATCAACCAAAGCGAATTGAAAATGCAAAAATTCTTATTGCAAATACTGGAATGGATACAGACAAAATAAAGATATTTGGCTCCCGGGTAAGAGTTGATTCTACAGGAAAGGTTGCAGAAATTGAACATGCAGAAAAGGAAAAAATGAAGGAGAAAGTTGAACGTATTCTTAAGCATGGAATAAACTGCTTTATTAACAGGCAATTAATTTCTAATTATCCTGAACAGCTCTTTGGTGCTGCTGGTGTCATGGCTATTGAGCATGCAGATTTTGCAGGTGTAGAGCGCCTGGCGCTTGTTACAGGTGGAGAAATTGCTTCTACCTTTGATCACCCAGAACTGGTGAAGCTTGGAAGTTGCAAACTTATTGAGGAAGTCATGATTGGAGAAGACAAACTCATTCACTTTTCT